>JAVQIZ010221612.1:0-13690 GCA_036023535.2 Galaxias brevipinnis | reverse complement strand
CCCCCCCCCCCCCCCAAAAAAACAACAACAACAACAACCGGCTTTACATATATGTACAGCAGACCTCTTGTTATTTCGCATAAGGCAGGTCAGAAAATCAATTAACACTGAATGACGCTTGCTCTCCCTCATTATGCAGAAGCATAGTTCTGAACTCCATTCTGACATGTTACAACAAGACGCCCAATCAACAGCATCCTTGAGAGGACAACGCCAGACCACTTTCTGTTCTCCTGGTTCACGGCTATGAATTCATTAGCAGAAATGATAAAGGACTCCAGGCTGCACCTTGTGCCAAACGTCTTCGTAAGGAGAGATGACAATTCGCCGCTGAAGAAAACAAAGGCAACGTCCGACCTTGAAGAGGGGGGGGGCATCTACTTTATACCAGCGTTGCAGGCTGTTCAAAATCGTTCCATTTGGCACGGAGGGAAGACAAAAGAAGTGAATAGATGGGATGAGAACATCTTAATAGGCGGACTGGCAGATGGGTTAATCCACCGTGATGGTACGGAACAGAACAGGAACTCGTCTGGGGAAGGCCCAGTTTATTTGCATCCCTTTTTTTCAGCCCCCCGCTGTTTTACCTGAGGACTTTCCCCTGCTACATTTGACCGATGCCTGATGTCCAGCTCAAACAAAGACAGGACCCTCTCAGGGTGAGCGGCTGTGATCAGCGAGTCACCAGCGTGCTATTAGGCGGCTGTTAAGATGTACGGCCCGTGTAATTGACCCTGGCAGGTGAGCCGACAGCCGGCTACCTCGGGAGCTCAGAGTGAGGGATTGCCCTTATCGAGGCCTGATGGACTGAGGCTTGAGATCCCCTTCCCATTAAACCGGACCCTCAGCAATTCCATACAAAGCCTTTAGGTCGTGGATTTCTCTGTCATGGAGGCGGCCCAACCTCCCCGTCTTACTATTTCCTGTCGAGGCAGAGAGTGGGCTGGATGGCTCCATTCTTTCTCCTTACCGGTGCTGACAAACCGACCGTCCTTGAGGAAGTCAAAAACCCGATGCTGCAGCCACTGCACTTTCTGCGGACATGCAATATTCATGGCCAACATTTATCTCCTCTGCCGACTGCCTGTTATCCAGTGGTGACGTGCCCCCCCCCTACCCACACACACACAGTCACCTTGGTCATTAACATCGAAAGGTTAACTGCTTTCCGACGACCCATTAGACGTTCATTTCTCCAGCTCTCTAGCCCCTTTCCACTCCGCCCTTGCCCCCAGCCTGCTAGAAACTCCAGTGGCCCATTAAGAAAGTCAAGCTTTCCAGAGCTCTGGTCCACGCCACCCTCCACCTCCCCACCCTCCTCTCTGCACACCTCACTCAATTTTCTGCAGCTGTGAGCATGCCAATATGGATGATACGCTGAACGCCGGGCTAATGTTAAAGTGTGTTTCCGTCCACTGCACCTGCCCGCTGAGAAATATGACTGCTCTATGCGGTGTGCCAACCTGGACACCTAGCGTCCCCTAAGGCTTCACTAGGGAACCGGCCTCTGTATCGAGCCAGTCGGGTGTCCGGCAGTGCTGAAGCGCTAATGCTACTGTTCCACCACATGAGACCTGTCAGATGAGTCTGGGCGTACGGCTGGTACGGCTGTTAACCGTTACCTGTATGGCCATGAGCGGCTGTTAACCTCTGTTAAAACATCTCGCAATGCTGAACATGGATCTAGGTTACTCCCCCATTTCCTCCTGAAACAACTTCATTGAGCGGGCAGACTTCCCCCCCTGTCAGTCTAAATAAGTCCGTACTTTGCACGCTTGCATAACTGTACCCAATCACACTAAGCCAAAGCCAGCTCGTCGGAGGAAACTTGGGTAAAACCTGCCACTCTGGTAGCTCCTTCCCAGTTGTCCTAATGTATCACAAGACAGACCTGCCACTCTGGTAGCTGTTTCCCAGTTTTCCTAATGTTTCACAAGACAAGTGCTCACAGACTGCTGTAATCTGTCCCATCTCAAGGCTGAATAAACCAAGTACAGTGTCTGAGATGCATGACAGGTTCTAACTAACCTACATTGCCTTTTCTTTCTGTAACCACGTCCAGCCATTCATTAAAATCAAACTTTATAGAGGGGGAAATAGAAAATGGCTGCTGAATATCTTAGTTATGTGTGTATGGGTGTGTGTGTGTGTGTGTGTGTGTGTGTGTGTGCTAGAGAAAAGGTACCCTAAAAAGCCACTTCTTATTTGAAGTGAATTCCCTGAATGGCAACAAAGATGTCCGATACCCTGACAAAGTACTTGAATATACAGATATGCTTTCTAAGATGATTATCAGAGAATTTCGGACTTGACCTGTAAAATAAGCCCCATTATCAATTCCACAGGTCCACTTGGCAGTACTTGAGGATCTGTGCACTGACTAATGAGCACACACGCATTCTTGCTCATTTTGTATCATCATCTTTTAAGGTTCTCTCCTGGGCTTGCATTACTAACAAAGCCAACTGCCAAGGGGAATTGTCTTCCAACATCAGTGGAGTGATGCTGCAGTACAGGGGAAATTAGGCCATTCAGGAACGCAGGGAAAAGACGATGATGACCTGACTCTCATTCAGTGTTAAGTGAATTCTAACGACCGGGAGATTTAAAACATCCTTTCTGAATGCTGATAATCCAACACTTTACCGAACCTGCGAAAGGCTTTTAAGACTCTTCCACTCCACATATCTAGAAGCTACTTTCAGACGGATGAAACAGGACAGTGTAACATGTGTTATGCTCTCCTTACTCCCAATTGTACTTAAAATAAAATGGTCTAAAGTTATGTGACAAGCCACAGAAGTGTTGGAGCACGTTTCCCAATTTTCTGCACAGCAAGAACTAACAAGAACGTTATTCCTACCTTTTGACAACTCCCTATGAATTTGAGCCAATGAGGTACATTCACAAACTAATCTGCGTCATTATGAGAAATATTCCCCATCAAATGGTCAGTGTCAGAATAATCACCCCATTATTGCTGATTAATGGGTTCGCTATTACACATTTCCCTTGGCTATTATTTAGAACACAGATTTGAAAGATTTGTTTCCCGCCTTTCAACACTGCATTTCTCCGTTAGTTCTTTGTAACGCTGGTGCAGACACCTAGTGCATATGCTAATGGACGGGATATCAGCCCCACGCGCTTGCTAATTGAGTTCAGAGAGCGTTCCAGATAGCGATCGGGATATATTTGCATGCCAGCGCAAAGAAGCGCCATATCGGTCTGTGCTCACAGATAAGGCAAGGTCAAAAACATTCATTACCAAACCAATTTATTCAATTAGATTAGCATTTAATTCTGCCCTCTGATCTCAAGCCAGCACGATTCAATTCTCACCATACCTGTACCAAAATAACCTCACATAAAAAAATTAAAAAACCTTTCTCGCACAATTTATCATACCGATATATTGGAACCGTTTGTCTATTCTGACAGTGCAGATAACTTTGACTACAAAACTTCATTAACCATCAGTCCATCCCACTGAGACCAGCAAGGCACTAATGATTCACACTCAGGACTATGTCCATAATTATACGGCTCCATTAAGCCTTTCATTGACACTATGCTTAAGGGAGGGTCCATGGTGAGCTGTCTCCAATCAACCTCTAATATTAGGTTAGCTGCAATTATCTAGACTTACTCAATTACAAAATTCTTTTTGGATACACACTAGCTCTCAGCAGTTTAACATGAACTAGGCATCACTACCGAAGTAAAACTCCAGTACATTTTGATGACTGAGCGTATGTTGACATAATTGGGGCACCATGAAAAGTCTTACTGAAGAGGTATACTGAAGGATGTTATGGTGTTAGCTAATCACCACCTTTAAGACTGTGCATTTCGTCCCTGTGGAGAGGAATGACAAATGGGGGAACCAGAGAGACACTGAGATCACTTCCAGCAGGATTTATGTGTGTGTGTGTGTGTGTGTGTGTGTTTATGCGTACGTGTCAAGTCTGTGACTGAAGGTCGACCCTGCAGCACTCTGAGAGGTGGTATATTGTGTGCACGCAGAGAGAAGTGTGGATCATTTCCCTCTGGGGCTTGGCAGCGGCGGGGAGGGTGACGACCAAGCCCGCCCGGGAGCACACTGATCTGGGCAGTGAGCTCTCTACTACAAAGGCTGGGTTTGATCTGCGCTGGAAGTTTTGAAAGGAGGCGAGTAGACTGCTAATGGGTTTACGTGGGCCTGATGTTCAGCCCCAAATTTAGCCTAGCTGAAGCCGTGCCGAGAGCTGATATAGGTGGTTATGAGACGTCATTGCTTATTGTGAAGCCTTCTGGAGGGGTTGTGGACTCAAATTATTGAAACATCCGGCATGAAAGGTGACCACTTGAAAACCCCAATGACATATTTGCTCTCTACCCAAATCCATTCTAAACTATTGTTGTTCAAGTGCTCATCTTGGATTATGACATAATGGATATTATAACACCATATCATTTGTATTTTCCAATGCCTCTATTCAAGATTCATATTGACTTCAAAATACACTACAGCTCCCATCAAAAGAAGTGACAGATCGTTATCATCTAAAAAAAAAAAAGGAAAAAAAAAGGAAGCACTTGAAAGAAACTGATTATTAAGGCAGGATACTTATTTTCATGGCATTCATGCCGTATTGCATTTCTCATACCCCATTCTTCCCAGTAATAGGTTTATACTTTTATGCTGGCCCCACAACAAAGATGCAAGTTAGTCCGTGATCAGTGGTTTAGGATAATCCGTCTGGCAGATGTTGTGTATTAGCGATGCTTGCCTTGCGTAAGTATATTAGTGCCGCGCACAGCGGCGCTTTAGTCAAAGTCAGCCCTCACGCACGTCTGTGGCCCGAGCATTAACGACAGAAATGAAACGCGTGCCGTTAGAGATGAAAGACGAACCGGGGGGGGGACCTAATCAATTGGGTGATCAAACCCCAAGGAGGGGCCCTCAAACTATTTGGTCGATTACAGCGAGAGAGCGTGTCAAGTTATCACAATACGGGGAGGGGGGAGCGTGATGTGCGTTGCCCGTATTGACTCGGTCTCCCGCTGGGGAGCTGTCTGCCAGATGACCTTGATAACGTTGCGCTGGGGAGAATCACAGAGGAGCTGGATGCGCAACATCAGGGGGGCTCTATCCACAAACCAAATCACAGGGTGAGATCACGGGGCACCGAGGCGCGCCGTCACAAACACAAACACTGACCCGGCGCACGACGCATGCAATTCACAGTGGAGTCAGGCACAGACACTCTCACACACAATCGACAGCCTCTCTCACTTACTCTCACACATGTGCGCACACACACACACACACACACACACACACACACACACACACACACACAGTCCCTGGTGGTGTGTCTGACATTTACGTTTCAGCTATTCAGAGCCTGCCACGGCTGAGCCAAGAGAGATGGTAGATTAACACATTGCTTTTCACTTGAACGTCACAGAGCGCACACACACCCCCACACACACACACACACGCGCGCACGCCCATCTCAGCGTGATGCCGCAGCGGAGCGTGTAATTCTAAAACACTAACTAAAGCTCTGGCACAGCCCTCCTCAAGATCCTCCCCGAAGCCGCGTCTTAATCTTGTTCCTATAGAATTACCAATCAACGGCGCCGCGTGAACATGCCGAGCAGACAGGAGACAGAGAGAGCCGCCCGCCGCCACGTTAGTGAGGCAGCGAGGGAAAGGTCAGGCCCCTGTCTGACTCCCAGCTAAGGAGGGAGAGGCTCGTCTGCACCGCCACAGAATGGCTACGCTCCGGCATGAGCGGAACACCAGCTCTCGGAGTGGCGTCGCCCCCCGTTAGCCCCCATGGACACGTCGGAGGAGACCATCCCTTATCCCTTCCCTAAATCCACTGTACACGGAACACCTCCACTACGCATGGTTAAATGATAAGGTTACTTGTTTTCACCGCGGAGGCCGTTTCCTTTTACATTCTCGTAATCAAGGGTCTTGGTTTTACCACGCGTAATTAACAGATTAATAACGACGTAACAAGAGTCGAAAACCAACACAATACCTCTTAATGACCCTGATAAAGTGTGTAGCAATTACCCTGCTGTTGGTGGGAGACAATGATTACACTTAGTATGCAATTACGTGGCCATAAGGTTGAGGCACACACAGCTCGTTTAAAGTTTGCCACACAAAGCAGTGGGGGGGGACAGTTGGCTGACTATTCAAAGAAGCCAACAGCTGTTGTCAAATAAAAATGCAGTGTTAGGGGTTTCGTCCCAGTGACAAAGCAGAAGCGAAGAAAAAAAAAACGAGCACTCGCGGAAACGCGTTCTTATAGCAATTGTGTAAACGCTGAGCCGTTATACCACTGAAGTTCACTTCCCTTCACGCGTCACAACAGACCTGTGAAATAATACACACCCGTGACGTGATGAAGCTGTGGCTAAAATGTTGACGCTTCAAAGAGAGACAGTGTGTCTAAGACTAAGATCTGTCAGGATAAAGCCTTCCCATCTGCTCCAGTCTGACGAACACCAGAGACCACATAGTGACGCTGTCATCAACATAAAGCCGCCTTCGTTTCTTTTGGAAGAGAACGGGGGACTGGCAGATCAACAAGCGTCTGCTTCTCATCTGAAACCTCCCCACGTCTCCCTGCAAAAATCACCAGAGGCCTCGGGGATCAAATGATCATTGCGGCAGAAACCTGTGCCATTGGGTAAACAGTGTCGCGAGCCCACTGCACATAGGCCTTCACGCATTCACACGGCGAGGTGTGAAAAACTCAGAGCCAGAAACGCTTTCCATCCTACGAAACCGCGGTGGGCAGCGTGACGATGTGATAAATCTAAACCTGGACTCTGGTCATAAGCACGGCGGTAGATACCATGTCCAGCCCCCTCCCCCCCGGCAGACTGTTCCTGTGCTGCGGTGTTATTGTGGTGTCTCCATGGGTAATGGTCAACTGGCCCCCACGCTGCTGTCCCTGGGGCAATTAGAGTGCAGAGCTCCATTTATGGCCCGGAGGAAGGAAGAACAGGGGAGGGGGGGGGGGGTGCGGAGGCTGCTGCTGGTGCTGCTGCTGCTACTGCCGATGCCCAGCTCATGGCTCATTAGTGAGGCTATCCCACAGCCCGGGTGTGGACGGATGAAAGGGCCCTTAGCTGGCCCCGTGGGTGGCTCTCCACGTACCCAGAGGACAGGACGTGCGGCCGGCAGGCGGAGGCTCGCCGCAAAGGTGGAAGAAAAGGGAGGCGAGAGGGGGAGGGGAGGGGAGGAGGATCCGCATACGACGCAGAGGCTCTGCCATTCATTTAGAGGGGATAACGGTTTGTTTTTTCCCGTCCGCTTCCTGTCAGAAGCAGCCATGTTGCTGTTGTTGTGGAAACACCTCCGGTCGCCCACGCGCCGCCTTGAGGCAGGACATCTTAAGAGGCATCTAAAAGCATTCCTTCTAGTTGAAGATATGTGAACCCTTTTTTACATTTATTTATCTTATTTTTTTGAGGCTTTTACCGAGACGTCGCTAGATTGAAAGCTTTAGGATGTAAATGGCCTTTTTAAAACGTGAATGGACGCCGTCACCTTTACGACGGGGGGATGACGCGCGGCTAAAGTCCATCAGTCACGTCCGCCCTCTCAGCCCCCCCCCCCCCCCTTCGCGGGCTCCGCGCCGTCGGCGACACGTGCTCCCGGGCATCCCGAGGGCTCTTAGGATTATTAATGCAACGAGGACGGCGGCTGGCGGAAGCACCTCGCACGGGATGAATGTCCGTGTCACCTTGGCTACGACGGGAGGGGAGGGGAGGAGAGGAAAACAGCGACCTGTCAAACGTGCGAGGAGGAGGAGGGGGGGGGGGGAGAGACAAATAGAAGAGGTCGGCTGGTTTGTCAGCTGGCACCGACGACTGCATTATTCAAACGGGGTGAAGTATGAACACAAAGGGATGAGGCAGTCCGACTTTGATAGACCTGTTTTTCATGTAGTAAAACTGGCAATTTAACAGCCAGCCAAGTGACCACCGACATCCACAACAAATTGCCCTGTCACTAACAAGGACCAGCAGGCGCGAGTCGGGGGGGGGGGGTTCCGCTCCAATTCTTTGAACTCCTCCCGTATCTCTGAGCGCCACGCTGGTGGATAGCGGGTCTGCCAAATCTACAGTATACCAAAAACACAATGGCGCACCTAAGCCTAGATCAGGCAGCCAAGACTTTTAAAGTCAATCTTGCACTACAGGTACTTTTCAGAATGTGACATTAAAGAGGAGGTAGTGCATTTCACTGTGCAATGCTCTGCTCATACAGAAAGCTGTTTACTTTTCTCCAGCAGGTGCAAAACACCACTGCAAAGAATAGGAATGTGTGTGTGTGTGTGTGTGTGTGTGTACTGGTGTTGGTGTGTGTGTGTATGCGCTCGTACTTGTGTTGAAGTGAGTGTGTGTGTGTGTGCGTGTGTGTGTGCGTACTTGTGTTGAAGTGTGTGTGCGTGCGTGTGTGTGTACTTGTGTTGAAGTGTGTGTGTGTGTGTGTGTACCTGTGTTGAAGTGTGTGTGTGTGTGTGTGTGTGTGTGTGTGTGTGTGTGTGTAAAAGTGTCCCGGCCTCCGTTCCGGCGGTCTGGGAGGTGCCCTTGCCGTCTGATTGTTTTCGTTCCCTGACATGCATTAACACCACGCTGCGCTCTCCAGTGGAGCAGCTGGGATTCCCACACCTGCAGGGCGGACGCGGGGTGGACGCTCGCCACCGCCGTTTGCATCCTGACACAGGTGGCTGACAGTGTTGACTGAATGGCACCGTGAATTCCAATAGTATGGACGGCCCCAGCCTGCCTTGTAGCAATCACAAGCCGCTGATGACAGACGGCGAGCTGGAATCGGAGGAATAGCAATGTGATCTCTGGCGTGATGTGGCCGCTGGCGACGGGGCGGAGAGGATGGTCCAGAGGGTGGGGGTGGGGGGTTGGCGGGGGGGGGGTGTAACGGCTGGGTTGAGTGCAGGTTCGCTGGCATGCCTCAACACAGTCGCCACACCTGCCGAAAGCAGAACCTACACACCCCTGAAGAGACAGCCATGTGTAATCAGAGGCTACATACAGACACACGGTTGCAGGCAGAGTTGAATAGCGGCCAATTATTTCTTCCAAGTCCTAAGAACAAAATAAGCTGAGTTGGAGAAAGTCTTGCTATCGTTGCCCGAGTCTCCCTCATGCTGTCTTACAGAAACAAAAACTAATAGAATCCAGTCCAAGCCCCTCTCGGCTTCGACTAAAGCTCCACTTGAAAACACCATCGAATTCCTGTTGGGTTTCTCCCACTGATGGAAAGTTGGCAAGGAGTGCATTAATAAATCAGGAGACAATGCAGCACAACAAGCCACAGAGCAAAGAGATGCTGAGATTTAGCTGGCAGATTAGTGAAGGCTACAAAGCCTACGTATCCATTATGTATGCTAGGATTTGCCTCTGTACTGACTGCTCATCTGATTGCAGTGCTGACGTTGTGCTGATATTTGCATGAAGAGAGAGAGAGAGAGAGAGAGAGAGAAAAAGAGAGAAACATTAGCAAAAGTCCTTGCCCTCTTCTGACTACCGTTCCTTAGCAACAACGGTGGATGGAGATCAAAGCGCGACGGTGTGTGTGTGTGTGTGTGTGTGTGTGTGTGTGTGTGTGGAGGGGGGTGTTGTGGCGGGGCTGTACTTACTTATTCTGCATCATGTTCATTATGACCCAGTCGGCGGGGTAGACGTTCTTCCCAATGAGATCCATGAACATGATAAACGTTTCCATTAGGAAATCCTGAAAGAGACGAGAGGCAGCGACCACGAGGAGTGTTATTCTGCTACCTGGTCCAGATAAGAGCAATCTGAGCCAGACTGTTTAGGGCTTACGTCTGCCCAGCAGAGAGAAAAAAAGTCTTTCAGACAGGATTTAAAGGAATCAAGGTGAACCGCGTGTATGTCATCTATTGTAAAGGGGTGCATGCCACTGATAATTCTAAGCTGTGCTATTTCATCTCCGGTTCATTATGAACATATAATAAAACGGGGTGAAACGACTCAAATTGTGAGGCCGCTGATTAGCGCATGTGGACGTCATAATAGGCTAACTCGTTTCGACAACATGAATGAAGTCTAGTGGGTTTACTCTGGATACAGAATCGCACGCAAACATGTATGCAGCGTGTTTGCTTTGACTGAGTGAGCTCAGAGTGAGTGAGTGAGTCAGTGAGTAGGTGATGTATATATCAGGTTATGCTTCGTGTCTCTCTATGGAATATCGAGTTTCCCTGTTCAATGTCTACTGGTAAGCTATAGGCAAACTGTCACCGGAACAGAGGAATACAAACGGATTGCTTCCTCCACTTCACCGGGGAGATCCCCGGACCTGGAATGTAGCATTATGCTAATCTGGCAGCGCATGCTAGACAGAGAAAAAAATATATTTGCAGGGAGCCTCCATTTATTCAGAGGGAGAATCCATAACATCAATCAATGGTAGCCTCCCCCTCTTGCTTGTTGGCCTAGGGGGGCGACGCTGCCTCTCTCATCACCAAGTGCATGCGCTACATGGCGTGTTGGGGAAGCGCTCATGCTTAATCTAAATGAGAGTCAACGAGAGTTAGTCTGTGGATGTGGGGGGTGCTGATGAATGGGAATTGCCCCAGTGTCTGATAGTGACGAATTAATCACAGGATGATTACATTGCCCCAATAACAGATGGTTAAACACGCGACTGGATTCCACCTGACAGAGGCACGCGGGACGCGCCGAGGCAGACTGAAGCCTGGTCGGCTGCACGGCTCTGGAGTCGGAGGGCCTACTCACCACCACGTCGGTCCTCATCTTGCCAAACGTGCTGATCAGGTGGGCATAGTGGTAGTCATCCATCTGCCTCAGGGTAGCCGTCATGCAGGCCACAAAGCTGCCCTGTTAACCGGAGAAACAGACAACGCAACACGTTCAAAACACGGCACTCCCAAAACACGGCACTCCCAAAACGCGGCACTCCCAAAACACGGCACTCCCAAAACACGGCACTCCCACACTCCTGGACGCAGCGGCACAGGAGAAACAAGCCCAGATTTCCCTGCTGGTCTGGGACGTCAGCTAGGGACGCTGGTGGCTCTGGGTGACGACGAGATGTTGCTGGAGAAGGCGAACTCAATCATGGCCAGTAAACAGGGCTGTGGCTGGGGTCTGGAGCCTGGCCAGTGACCAGGGCTGTGGCGGGAGTCTGGAGCCCGGCCAGAGGCCCCGTGTCTGGGGCTGTGCTGATGAGAAGTCAGCCCCGGCTGAGACTATGGAGGGGAAACCCACAGCGCTCCGCTGGTGCTCTCATTAACCCCCTTCGCCATGGGCTGTGTCTAAATCTCAGGGCTGTGTTTAAGCCTGTTTGCCTCCAGGACATCACACTCTCGGCGTGGAGAGGAGAGGAGAGGAGAGGAGAGGGAGATGGACAGGGCTGGCAGGGTGGGCTGGCTGGACAGGAGTGTTGGCATCAGCCACGACCAGAGCCTGATGGGACCGATCGCTTTCAAAGTGTCTGGGGGTCCTGGGACCGTTTGAAAGAGACGAGTGGGGGGAAAATGTTGGTGGACAGGTGCAATGTGTTTCCACAGAAACTGTTAAGGACGCGTGGTCACGCCAGAGAGAGCGAGGGAGAGAGAGAGAGAGAGAGAGAGAGAGAGAGCGAGAGAGAGATGGAGATAGCAGACTTTGACGACAGAGATACGACCGGGGCTCCGCGACCGCTGCAAGGATTTTAAGACCCAAAACCCCCGACAGACAAAAGAGGTGGAGTTGGTCGTCCAACCTGAAATGGTGGACCTGACACGAAACATGAAGGATGCCGATAAAGCGTGCAGCTATCCAGAGACTAATTACAGAAGAACAAAGAGGACTGCCGGAAGAGAGAGGGATGAACAAACACTGGCAGCGGATGAATACACAGCGTGGTGGGGGAGAGCCACCGCGACCATGCTAATGGAAAAGGTCCATTCATTAGTACAGGTCGCCTTCACTAAACAAATGAAGAAGAACGGGGTTACAGACAGTCTACCAGCCGGTTTGAACATCTCCAATTCGGAATATTCCGGACCTTTTTTTCTTCTCCTGTTGCTGAATCTCTTTCACTCAGGTTCCCCCCCCCCCACACAACTCCCACACATAGAGTTGCTGACATCACACATACGCCAAACCCGATAAGGAAATTAATTAAAAGTTAAACCAAATCCCCACGCCAGATGCATGAGAGCACATCCAAATGAATGAGTCCTCAAATCTGATAAGGCGTCGGATCAACAAACTCCGGCTGTCTATCTATTCACCCACCCAAATGGCTCTGTGTAAACACGCCGGCGCCGAGGACTCTTCACTGACACTTCACTCAGATCAGTCTTTAACGATCAATACCGCATGAGGAAAAAAAAAATTCAGATAGAAAATAGCAAGCGTGTTACTCCCACCAGTCGACATCAAACAACAAAGCAGAGAACACCATTCAACGACCTCAGAGGTTCCTATAAAGAACAGCAGCGGCGATGACAGCGGATGCGTTGTGGGTCGGACAGGCATGATACTGTTTGGCCCTTTGTGTTTGCTAGTCTGCTGTCTGCTAGTGCATGGCAAAGAGTTATTAAGACAAAGCCTATACAAGAGGGGCAATTTGAGGTGAGCGATAAGCAGAGAAGGGACCAATGCTAAGCATGTCCCAGCCTCTCCACGGCTTCCCTCTGCCAGGGTGACCAGCGCTACCACGGAATACCTTTCAAAAGGGCACAGAAACAATTTGGGGGCAAAGTATTTATGCTCTACTCCTTTTACACATGCTGATATGCACTTCAACTAAGAGCTTAATTTACCAGTCGCATTCCAGAGCAAAAAACAAACCCAACAACGGGGGCACATTAACACAGGGAGACGAAACACCACGACACACACACGTACACACACACACACACACACACTCACACACACACACACACACACACACACTCTGGATCTAGGAGTGCGCGCATGCCATCACTGCAGACAGAGAATGTATCCCAATTAGACGGCGCTTGATTAGAAAGTAGGGGTGTGTAAATGCTGCTTATGCGATTCCTCCTTCTGCTAACAGGTGAACAAAAGGATCCAATTACTCGATAGCTGGCGAGATAAAAGAGACGGGGTGAGGAGGATGAGGAGGAGGAGGAGGATGAAGAGGTGGGCCGGGGGGGGAAAAAGTAGGAGGGAAGAAAAATAATATTCCCCGGCTAGTCGCGGCGCACGACACAAGGTTCCCCGCTGAGGTAGAGCCAGGTAATCTGCAGCGCGCGCTCAATGGCCGTTACTTAAGGACTTAGGAGCTCATGCTGCTTCATTTCAGTTTGGATTTGATGGATCCGAGGGCGGCGGCGGCGTAAGGGGGGCACCGGAACCGCAGCCAAAAGCAGCCGCCTTCCCTGTCGGCTCGCTGCGCTTTAAAAAGCAGACAGAGACAGAGAGGGGGAGAGATTTTTAAGAGAGAGAGAGAGAGAGAGAGACGAAGACTTCAAATCAGGCGGCTGTGGTGTAAATCATTGGTGACTGTCGCTACCCTACGCTGCTCTCTTTCTCTCACTCTCTCTCACACACACACACACACACACACACACACACACACACACACACACACACACACACACACACACACACACACACACACACACACACACACACACACACACACACACAC
>JAVQIZ010221600.1:0-15362 GCA_036023535.2 Galaxias brevipinnis | reverse complement strand
TGTGTGTGTGTGTGTGTGTGTGTGTGTGTGTGTGTGTGTGTGTGTGTGTGCGCGCGTCCACCACAGCCCACCTCTAAGAATCGTGGCTGGGTGATGGACCCCATAGGGGGGAACCCCTGGTGGACGGTGCTGGTGTCGGCCTTACCAGCCCTGCTCTGCACCATCCTCATCTTCATGGACCAGCAGATCACCGCTGTCATCATCAACCGCAAGGAGCACAAGCTTAAGGTCAGCCGGGTTCAAAGGTCATTTTCTGTTTAGTTTGTATCAGCCTCCACTTTTAAAATACCTTTTTAATAGACCCAACCGTGTTTTGCAGTTAAGTGATCTTACTGTAACGTATGTAAGGCAATATAATAAGTGAATTGTGTGATTATTCTACTTTTGCAACAAATTTGCAATTTCAGGACTTTTTTTTGTGTGTGTGACCGCAATAAACTGTTGCTCCCCCAACCATTATTCCTCCTACCCGGGCCACTTCTCTACTTTAGGAGCCCATGCAAACGCCCTGCAAGCGTTTTCCTAATTGTCTGCCCACCCTGCCCCTGACCCTCCTGGGCTCCTCTCCCCCCTCCCCGCAGAAAGGCTGTGGCTACCACTTGGACCTGCTGGTGGTGGCCATCATGCTGGGCGTGTGCTCCGTCATGGGGCTGCCCTGGTTCGTGGCGGCCACCGTGCTCTCCATCTCCCACGTCAACAGCCTGAAGGTGGAGTCGGGCTGCTCGGCGCCCGGGGAGCAGCCCAAGTTCCTGGGCATCCGCGAGCAGCGCGTCACCGGCTTCCTCATCTTCGTCCTCATGGGATGCTCCGTCTTCATGACCTCCGCACTCAAGGTGAGGCCGTCCGCGTCTGGTCGAACCGCGACACTTGAGGACACTTGAGGTGTTTGCCGGTGAAAAAAAGGCTTGCTCAAATATTTACCATTGTTAGTGCTTTGAATTCATTACCATGAAAATAAATAGTCTATAGGGTATGCTGATAACATGGATAACAAGCTGTCGGTTATTGAGCCCTGACTGGCTTTACCTGTGTTCTTTGTGTGCAGTTCATCCCAATGCCCGTGCTGTACGGAGTGTTCCTCTACATGGGAGTCAGCTCACTCAAAGGCATTCAGGTCAGAGCATGGCCTACCTCTTCAGAATAGCGTTGGCTACTTTATCAACTAAAAACTAACCTTGGCTTCCTCATGAAACGGCTGCCGTCCACAAAACGTTCTTCACAAACCTGTTTTCCTTCTGTCCTCTTTCCACTCTGTTTTTTTTCACTCCCCTCCTACTCCAACAGTTCTTTGACCGCATTAAGTTGTTTGGCATGCCGTCCAAGCACCAGCCCGACCTGATCTACCTGCGCTACGTGCCCCTGTGGAAGGTGCACGTCTTCACCTTGGTGCAGCTCACCTGCCTGGTGCTGCTCTGGGTCATCAAGGCCTCTGCAGCCGCCGTCGTCTTCCCCATGATGGTCGGTGGCTCATCTAGGACTCATCTAGGACTAGGGCTCATCTAGGACTCATCTAGGACTAGGGCTCATCTAGGACTCATCTAGGGCTCATCTAGGACTCATCTAGGACTAGGGCTTATCTAGGACTCATCTAGGGCTCATCTAGGACTAGGGCTCATCTAGGACTCATCTAGGACTCATCTAGGACTAGGGCTCATCTAGGACTAGGGCTCATCTAGGACTCATCTAGGACTAGGGCTCATCTAGGACTCATCTAGGACTAGGGCTCATCTAGGACTAGGGCTCATCTAGGACTAGGGCTCATCTAGGGCTCATCTAGGACTAGGGCTCATCTAGGACTAGGGCTCATCTAGGACTCATCTAGGACTAGGGCTCATCTAGGACTAGGGCTCATCTAGGACTAGGGCTCATCTAGGGCTCATCTAGGGCTCATCTAGGACTAGGGCTCATCTAGGACTCATCTAGGACTAGGCCTCATCTAGGGCTCATCTAGGACTCATCTAGAACTCATTTAGGGCTAGACTAGGGCTCATCTAGGACTCATTTAGGGCTAGACTAGGGCTCATCTAGGACTCATTTAGGGCTCATTTAGGGCTAATCTAGGACTCATCTAGGGCTCATCTAGGACTCATCGTGGACTACGTGTTCTAATGTTGCAGTCTTGTTTGTACTCAACAAGAACACTCAAACGCCAGGGATGCCAAGTTAGTAGCCAAGTAGCACCCACAGCGTTCCGTGGAACGTGTCACTCGTACTCCCGAGTCCTCATTCCGCTCTCCCTCTCCCCTTGCGGACCAGGTGCTGGCTCTGGTCTTCATCCGGAAGCTGCTGGACTTCTTCTTCACCAAGCGGGAGCTGAGCTGGCTGGACGACCTGATGCCCGAGAGCAAGAAGAAGAAGGAAGACGACCAGAAGAAGAAGGAGAGAGAGAAACGGGTAAGTGCTCCCCCCTCCCCCCGCTGCCATCACACGGAGTGGCGCTCCAGCCGGACCAATCCCCACACGGTAGTTTGAGTGCTGAGCAGAGGTTTCTGGAAGGGTACCATATAAACACACAAGCTAGCTCCACCAGGTGTGTGGGTCAGTGAGGAGCTGTGGACGGTAACTCTTGTCCGTCCCCAGGAGGCCGAGGCCAGGCTGCGTGTGGAGGAGGAGGTGGCCGCCAAGGTCCACTGTGATGGAGGCAACCTGCTCAGCCTGCCGGTGAAAACCCTGTCTGGAAGGTAAGTGGTCGTACTCCTCACAGACACAGGTCCATAGAATCAAGGTCGGTCCATTCAGTGTATGAAAGAAACTACATAATCAAAATATATGTATAATTTTAATATCAATTAATAAAAAAAGGATATTACTTTGCAGGTTAAGATTATAATTTCAAAAGATTTTTTATTCCCAGTTTTGAAAAACATCTGAAGTGATATTTTTAAAGGTTCTACCAATGTAAATGTATTTCATTTGATTCCAATCAAAAAGTACTATTCCTAGTGGATGAATATGGATTAAGACTGCTGGTGCCTGTGGAAGCTGAGCTGTGCTAACGGCAGCGGTTGCTCCTGTGTTGCCCCCGAACAGATCGTACAGAATAGAGCTGGCGCACGCCCCGTCTGTAGACGAAGAGGCGCTACCGGTGGGTGTCTGATGCAACACATCCGGCCCACCGCTCGCGCCGGGCCTCTGATCTCAGTAACCCTCCGCAGTAACAACGTCTAGGGCATGGCCAAACCACTGTAACCCGTCCGGCTGCTCCGCTGACCAACCGGCTGTGTGTTGAGAGTGGGTGTGGTGACAGTGTGTCACTCTAGGGAAACATCTTGTCTCTCCCCGCCTCCCCCCCATCCCATAATATTAACACCCTGTAGTTTCCCTGGCAGGTAAAAGATGCTTTGAGAAGCTTTTTCTAATTCCAATGACTAATCAACACTTAGTGTGGAGCGCTGGTTCCCAGCAGACTGTTCTCCCTTGCAGAGAGCGCGTGCGGCAGGGGGGGGGGGGTGTTCTGGCTGTGTCAGGTGAACATATGTTAGACGCTGAGTACAAAGCAGCGGCACGGGGTGTCGACGAGCCTGGTCTTCCGCTTCAAGCTGCCCTTTGTTTATTCTGCCGCGTCGCCCAGGCATGTCTGGTTGGTTTTTGCCAGGCAGCTCTGAATGTCTTGACTAAAACAGAGACTCACCTGCTGCTTGCCTTTGTGTTTGCGTGTGTGTTTTTGTGTGTGTTGCATGCAGCGCCGACCCCTCGGTTGTGAATATCTCAGCCGAGATGTCCAAAAGCGGGCCGTGGAAAGCAGGGGCCTCGACCTCTGACTTCAACCAGCCCGCCAAGCCCAGTCAAAGGTACTTCCCATGTCTCTCATCTTTCTCTCTCACTTCTCTGTCTCTGCGTGTCCTAAGCGATGGCGGGGGGTCTTTATTTGTTGTTTTTGGCATAGTCCATGTCCACTCAAATTCCTGAAGTACTGTCCGACTCCAAAAAGTTGTCTTGAGGGGAAACGTCAATGTCATGCTGACAAACGTGCCGGTGTAGTTATGATGAGGCACTGCATACTTTAACAGCCCTCTAATGTGTGTGAGGCCCGTCACCGCCACGCCTGGGGTGTGAAGCTGCTATTCCCGGAGTAAGTAAGGCGGGAGCCTGGCTGTTTCCACACCCATCTAGCTCTCTGCCGACTGCCGCCATCGCACTTGCATGGAGAGCGCGTGCTGTGCTTGATGGGCGGGTTACCTCCGCTAACTCAGTCTCTCTCTCTTTCCATCGCTCACTTCTCTCCGTCTCACTCCTCCTCCCTCTGTTGCAGTCTGGAAAAGGTGGCCTGTGTTAGAGTGGACATTGACCCGGCGAAGACGGGACAGGAGCCCGTAACAGAGACCTTCTTGTGACGGAGGACGGAGGACGACAGCCTCCCACAAGCCTCACACCTATCCCTTCTGTAACCCCACTGAGGGACGAGCCTGCTGGAGGGGAAAGGGGGGCTAGAGCTGTTTAGCCTGCCTAGAGGACTCCTTCACGGGGAAGCAGGCCAGCTCTTTCTGGGCCCAAGCGAAGCGGCTCTTTGGGCCAAGCGGAGAATGAATTAACCATGCTGACACTGCCCTCTGACGAACACCATTTTGACCACTTCCTCCCCCCGTTGAGTCATGACTCATCATCGGCCACCTCCAGAGATGCCAAAGGAAGGGGCCGTGTCGGTGCTGATCTCCAATTTGTTGCTTCAGCTGGTTTGACTTTTAAAAAAAATACATATATATATATTCTGAACTCAAGTTTTACGTTAGTGTTTGTGTTGTCCTAGATCTGACTTTACATTAGGGTAAAGTACTATCAAGAACCCAGCTACACCAGCTTCAATGGACGAAATATTTCATCATAGCCATTTTGGTCGCTAGTTTTATCAGTGCCAATAGAGTATACCTTTTTGGCTGGAGAGGTACTGATACAAACCAAAAAGATAGAATGTATCCTGTCAGATTTCTGCTCAAAGAACGGGGGTTCTTCACCCCTGGCGCTTATCCCTACTGTGTCGGCCATCTTGACTGTCGTCTCTGCCAGACACCTCATGCTGCTAAGACATTTGGTGAATTTCAAACTGAATGTGCACATGTACTGTTTCAGAAAGTGTAATAAGTTACATGTAAAACGACAGAGTGTTTTAGAAATGGGAGCTATATAAAACATTTGGGACTAGAGGTTGTACTGTGCGGTAAGCACTTTAGAGACTTTTGCCAATAGAAATAGAAATGCACATACCTGCGTTGTTGGAATGACAACAACAGCACATCGTTCACTGGTAAAAACAAAAACAAAAAACTCAGCAATCGACTTGATTACTGACTGTTGCTACGGTCCACATTTAGCTAGATACAATCCTAATCTGTCACCGCTCACAAACTGTCTTTTACTGTTGGGATCACAACTACTTTTGAATGATATGACTTCAATGATATTATGGCGGCGAGGTCCACTTGTTCACTTGTCACCTGTCGTATACAGTACGTTTGTGTTACATGTGATGTGAAGCTACGTTAGTAAGTTCAGTATTACAGGTGATCTGTTTCTACCATACAGTGAAGCGTATAGATGTATCAAATAAAGTGGTTTTGTTTTAGCAATAATAAACAAATGCTCCGTTGCAGTGCCATGCCGCGTATGAATTGGCAGGACGGACCTTTGTCCAAAACCCATCTACTTTTTTTGTGTCTACATGGGCTATGATTGTGTTGTACTGTTTTGCCACCTTTACAGACAATAGCTTATGTGCCTTGTGAAAGCTCTGTGTACTTTGTTGTGTTGGTGTTGGCACCAGTGTTGTTGTTCAGGTACACACTCAGCACAAGAAAAGGCCAAAGAGCAAAGACCCACACTCAGCCTGTGTCCTTTGTTTAAAACTAGCTTCCGCAGATTAAAGTCGGATGTTCCTGTGGTTTTGATCTAGATGTCAAAATAAAAATCATGAGTCAGAACCATGGCACAGCTAAAGGTTGGGACTATCAGCTCATTCTCCAATTCCAGTCGCAACTCTGTATGTTTTTTAATTGTTGACAAATAGGAAGGTATGTTATGTAATTATCAGTATTCTGAGGTAGCCTGTTTGTTTTTTTTATCAGTAGCCATATCAAATTATTGTAAGTGAAAAAAAATACAAACATTTATTATTCCACACATTTTTGTGTCAGCTTTAAATAAAAGATCATCCATCCTTTTGCTTTGGACAGCTCAACACAAATCATATTGGAGTGCTGACTTATTCTAATTTATGTGTTGTCTTATATTGGGTACAATGACTAAGGTTTGAACTCCACTGTGTTCACCAAAGCCACTCATATTAAACCCAAGCCCATGTCTGTGGTATGTATGCCATTTAAATAGGGTGTTTTGGGGGGCTGTGCGTAACATTGACCTCACATTTATTCTACTGTATGGCAAGCACAGAAAAAAACATCATTGTGTTGTTGGATTCAACAATAACATGTAAAGATAGAAAGCTATTTTTTGTTATGGTTTATGGAAAGCAATAAAGGATTTAAATGTTCCTACATTTCTTGTGTAATCAGTCCAAAAGCATTCACCAGGGAGCCTTCCTCTAAATTAGGGATGTGCGCGGTAGTCAGTTAAACGTTGCTGCCCTTGCTAGTCGGCACCAGAAATACTTGTCGGTCAAACGTATTATTATATTGATTTACTGATTTAAGTTACATATTGACATACCTTGCGCTGAAATGTGTCTTCCTATTCAAATGTTGCTATTTAAATAACGAACATCCGTTACTAACGTTACTACAGAAAACAAAATAAGAGGGAAAAAAATAAACACAGAACTGTTCGCCCTGCAAGTTGAACCTGCGAGGAGGAAAGTGGGACGAAGTGCTATACAAAACAAAATAAGAGGGGAATAACTAAACACAACGAACTGCTCGCCCTGCAAGTTGAACCAGCGACGAGGAAAGTGGGACGAAGAAAGATGACATCACGAAAAACCAGCGTAGTTTGGCAATGTTCTGAGCGTGTGGCTAATTGGAATGAGGGAATAAGGTTGTCTTGTGGGCTGTGTCAGAAATAGATTGAGCGTGAAACATATACCTAAATTGAAGAATCATGGAGGGGTAAACGGCGGCGAAAATTTTCAATAAGATATATTTTTGTTTCTTGTATGTATTGCAGTTCATTGCCATTATACATTAAATTAATTAATGGGTGCTAATTGAGTGCTTTAATTTTAGTTCTTTATTAAACCAAATATTGATCTCCAAAAAACTACCTGGCATATTTGGGAATTTTGAGCACTTTGTAGACTTTGTTTTGAAAGACAGTAATGAAGTGAGGGGAGGAATTGGCCAACACCAGAGCACAGAGAGGCATGTTCTCTCTGTTCTGCTCATCCTCCACATCCCAGATCTCTGGCATGCTGCAGCCCTGCCTGTAGAGAATACCAACATGACAGTTAGGGGTTAAATGTTTTTCTTTTCAATAAAATAAAAAGTCTTTAATTAACAATGAAGTGTTGCGTTTCTGTACTCCATCCAAAAGGTCGAGTCGTCTTGAATAGCCGAACATTAGAGCCTTGTATCCCACACTAACTTTTGTATTTACCTGAGGCGGAGGTTGCACCATGTGTTTTCCAGGATGAAGTAGTCGGCCTGGAGGTCCATGAGATACTTTTGCACCTCCTGTGCCGGTTTGCGGCTGTACATGGTGTGGACCAGCTTCGTCTTCTCCCTGCGGGCATAAAAAAAATACCATCTATCTCTAGAAAACTGGGGCTTGCTCGTCTTATACTGAGATGGATCCGCAGCATCTACTTCACCTCTGCATGGCGTTCTCGTGGTGCAGGGGGTGATTTATGATGGGCCTCCCGGTGGTCAGTTTCACGCTGGCCATGATGGGCATGGAGCCGGCAAACACGGAATCTAGGAAAACATATTCGCAGACTTCAGAGGGCCATTGAAAAGAGGGCAATCCTAACGCACAAGCAAATGTATTTATTTTTTTACTGCCTTTTTTGCCCGTGTGAAATTGTAAAACATCTACTGCCTAAATTGCGCCCCACTGAATAGGGTGTCACCCATTCACAGCAGTCAGTGCTCACTCACTGGGCATGGTGTTAACGTTGATCCACTCTAGAAGCTGTTCCTGGGAATGGTCGCTGAATGCTGAATTCAACGTCAGCTGGGCCTGGAGGTTAGAAAGGCCGTGGATGGCCATGATGGACAGGACACCAAACACAGCCATGTGGTTCCTGGAGCAGTCTCCCACCCAGCCAAACAGCTAGGGAACAGATGAAACAGGTCATATACTATATTAGACAACAGAGCCTCTCGATCTCCTCAACACAGGCTCAAATTAATCCAGACCGTTTTCCTTGGGTAATTTGAATGGTACAATTGTTTTAGGACACAAGTTGTCCCTGTAACAATTGCAGGGAGATATATTGTACGAGTGTTTATATATTTCCACCTTCAATATATCTCCACCTTTATCTTGACTACTGAGCCGAGAGTTGCGGTATAGTCAACCAGCTACAGCAGGACATTCTCACCTGCTTGGAGCAGATGAGCGAGGCCATGATGGCCATGTGTGGCCCCAGGAAGAGCTTGACCCTCATGACAATGATGGTGAGCACCAAGAAGACCACCAGCTGGAGACTGTGGTAGAACATCTGGTGGGACAACGGATGGCAACATCTGATTTAGGACCAATTCATAAAATGTTCGAAACAAAACTAAAAAGTGTATCTTCTTCTTCCCCAAAGCAGATTGTGGAGTGCCAAACATCCTGCCAGGAAGACTTACATCACCATTTGGCAACCGTGTCGTCCTGGAATATAAAAGAGGGTTTTGGTTTTTACACGAGCATAGGCGCGTCAGTGGCCTCTTTTGTTTTAGAAACAGCAGATGGCAGTATTGACATGTTGGAGGTGTAGAGCTGCATACGTTAGGGCAAAGAGAATAATAAACGTACCCTTCAGGCACACTTGGATGTTTCTTGGCATCAAATTGTTCTTTAAAAAGTCCCCAGATTTCCTTGAACGTCTACAAATACAAAGAGTCAGGGTTGGGAAATGCGGCACTGACAACGTTTGAAACCGTTTCAAGTGCTACCTCTGAGGCAGGGGTGTCATACCTTTCCAAATATCATGGCTATCACCACCATGTTCACGGGCAGAAGTAGGGTTTTAACGTATTCCAGCATCGTCTTGAGAGACAATACAAGACAGACACATAAAACAATAGTAATAATAAACCAATTACAAACTCGCTGGAAATTCATGGAAAGGATGCACAGATATCAAAACTCACCGTCAATTCAATAAAACCATACTCAGGAGCACAGGAGTACATTACAGTATAGAAGTCTTGGTAGTCAGAGAACTTTGCCCTGACAAAGTTAAGAAGGTAGACCTGGGAAAAGGGCAGAATGAATAGTTCAAGCCATGTTTGGAAATCTGCTTGTCATTTTCAAATTCCACAGTAAGGACAATCCTGAAGAACTTACATCGTCTGCTGTTCCAAATATAACTGTCATGAGAAGCTTGAGAAGCAGAGTAGTGACTGGCCAGCTAATAGCTTGGACAAGCTGAACAGGGAACATATTAGGGAGAAATTGTTCAAGACAAGTAGAATTCTCTTTCATCCTAATCCAAAACCATTCCTTGTGTTATGACCAAGAATAAAACCAGTGGCACAATGATGACATGTAAAGACATGTCAAGACCACTGATAATATAAGTACTCTAAAATAGAGCTTTAGTACTTAAAAAATATTGTCCTTACAATTGGGGTAATTCCAAGCTTGCAGTGAGAGGCGATTTGTTCTCTCAGACCTGCAATAATCTGAAAAAAATAGAAAGGGAGAGGTTTAGGAGAATTCATTTTGTATTGTTTTGTTTTTAAATGAGTCTGTCCTATCTGGTTTGTGCTTAGTCTGTGGCATGCCAAACTGCCTAGCCATGCAGGGCTTATAAGAATTTCCATCAGAGGGATTTTGCCCACTGTCACTGATTGGTTATTGACCCAGGGGCTGTGTGTTACTATAACAATAGCTGTACTACAACCACTTGCTTCATATCTATTCCTGTCTTTACTGTTTCATACATTTTTCCAAGTTGAACTTTATATTCAAAAGCTCTGAGATTAAAGAAAAGCAGCATTTTCAATTTGTAGGCTGTTAACAACTCAACAGTTTTTGTGCATTTTATGCAAGCATGGCCTGACTGTGTGGCAAACAGGGTCTGCAGGCTACAGGGGGCTGAAGCATGAAAAAGTAAGCAACCTGGTTAGTTTTTAAAATACATAACTGAGTGCATAGGTGACTCACCAAACCACTAACAATGGCGCAGGTGTAGCTAGAATTTAAAAATCCTGTATTCCCACAGGTCATGACAAAGCAGATAGTAATAGATGCCTGAGAAAGGAAACATATTACAATAAACGTATGTAATAAAGAAACATATTACAAAAACTTTCTTTGCTGTTGTTTTGTCTAATCCTTCGAAATCTTCATTACCAAGTGAACTGTAAATAGCGACTTCATCTTGGCACTGGAAAGGTAACCAGTAAGGTAGCATACAAACAAGCATGCCATCTACAAAGAGACAACACAGAATTTCAAGCCCTTTGGTATGACTGGCGATAACAAAAAATAAAGTGTTGACTCGAAATTTAAAGGAGATTCTAGGGTAGCTTACCTGAGTGAGCAATACAAACTGAGAAAATGGCCAGGGCAGGACAAAGAGCACATTGCATGCCCCCAGAACAAGCAGGGCTTTTCCTCCAGAGTCAGAACGTCTTAACAGAAAAAAATGCAACATGTCCTCAGAAAACTTGAGTAACTAAGCATAAATAATACGCAGAGAGCCAAGGGCTCTTTACAAACAGCTAGAAACTAACTGTGAAGGCAGAGAAGTTTCAAAGAGCATACCTGAAGATGTGTGTCAATATCAACATCTGCATGACAAAGAAGGGATAGGAGAAGCTCTCCCTCAGCGGTGGAGTCCACATGACTCGAGTGCTCTGAAACAGACACGGAGGCGCCACATTACCTGGACGCTACCAAACGTTGACCACGGCACTGCATCGCAATCAAAATTGTTTTTGAGAAATGGAAAGAGAAAGAGAAGGGAGGCTGATCAAAGGCTCTTACTTCATTATGGTTGAAGAAGAGGCACAGGACCGCGACGAGTCCTCCAAGACGAAAGCCGCTACACGTAGCGAACAAAATTAGTAACTTCAACTTTTGGAGATAAGGAACAAGCCAAAGCATCAATACACAATGGAACTGGATATATTGATATGTGAAAGCGGCATTGGATTAGCACTTTACCTTATGTAGGTTCCATAGAAGAAGAACAGGCTCATTAATGCACCATTGAGGAGGAACACGGCATTGACGTAAAAGTAAGCAGGATCTCCCAGGCCTACAGGTGGAAAGATTCAGCATTATCCTCTAGCACTCAATGCCATTTACTAGAGTACAATACTCCAAGATGACCCTCTTGCCATTTTGAATGTCTATAATCCCTGACTTCATTGACATGTTGATATATTGATATAAACAACAGAATGCGCAGTGGACCTTCACAGCTTTCCACGGGAGACAGTCCTGCTCCTCGGTCAACATTCCAACACGTCTTGGTAGGAACCCCAAAAAAGTCCAACGTTCCAGTGTAAACTCGGAACACTGTGCCAAGGAATATCTATTGGCATAACACATACAAATGGAGTAACAGACCATAAGGAGATAAGCCAATTAGGACATAATCAAGCCAAGGCCGGGAAAAAATTGTCCAATAGTTTTCACATCTTGCCAATCACCAAACACCACGTTATGATCCTCAATGCTTGGAATGACAGAAAGTGTAGTTAAGTGTTTTAAATGGGTTGTTTCGTACCTCGGGGTAGAGGTTGAATCTCTTTAGCGCATTTATGACATCTGGGTACTCGGTAAAGTGGTCATTCATGAGCAAGTGAATTCCTTGTAGTAAGGATGGGGCATTGATGAAGACCTTGAAAAAGGAGTAATACAGCCCCTAATGACAGAAAACAAAAGGACTGTAAGTTTGTGATGCAGGCCTCAATCTGTCACCCACCAAGAATGTAATTTTAGTCATTGTCTTGCCATTTCTGTGCGAAAAGCCATTTCTTTCTCAGTTGCTGATAGGTGGGAGAAGTGTCTGTCATTTTCAAACAGATGGTTGAGATGATACCTTCAAAAAAGCATGTCATCCGTTTATCAGAATAAGTTAGCTATATAGCACAAAAGGACATACCTAATGCAGAAATACAGGAGTGAATGAAAATGTGATTTTTATTACATCTGGGGGAAAACAGGTACCTAGCCATGAATGTAGCTAACTTTTCAGTTGCTTACCAATGGAAAAGTCCTGCGCAGAGTGCTGTCAAAGGTAAACATTTGTCATCAAGTAAACGTTCATTAACATAATGCTTTAATAATTTACCAACTACTTTGGCAATCATAAAATCTATCTGGGTCTAGCCAGACCACTTACCAATAACGATGGTGACTGTGATATTTGCTAACTCTCTTTCTGTAATGCCAAGTCTATCTCTGACGAACGACACTCCTTTACTCTGAACTGAGTTTAAATTACCACTGTTCGCTCTATCTTTGCCAAGTTTTCTTTTAAATGATACGCGTTTGACCTTAGTGCAACCCCCTGCTGAGCACCAGTCCCCTTCTTCCTCAGTTTCTGTGCCCGAAGCACTGCGGGTCCTTACCATATTTACAGGCCCGGATCGGATACTTTTAACTAAATGTGACATAGGCCCAAGTGGCGTAGTACCTGGATCTAACAAGGTGGATCTTGTACTAAGCTAACTGCCTGTTTTATACTCAAAAGACAAAACGCGACTTTTTTTCTGAAAATAATTCAAACTACTTCAGCATTTCGAGAAGTTCCTAGCAAGTTGTAAGGCCTAATAAAATGCTGCATTTAAATTACCATGGAAACTACCCCATCGTTCCAATCCGTACAGTTCTTTAATTCTTCGAAGATGGGCAGAATGGTGGCTCAGTGTGGTAGCCACAGAGATAGAACACTTGAGATTGGGTGAACGTAACGTTGTTGATTTTATGAATACATGTAAACATCACTTTACTGAAAATAACTTTACTGAATGTTATCATATTTACATATTATTACAACCAGCAAGTTCCATGTGTGTTGTTGACGTTAGCATGAGTTGTTCAAAAACAATGCTGTTCCAGACAGTCTGTTGTTCTACTAAACAATGTCAATATTAGCTACATATGAAAAAATAAATAAAGCAATGTTAATTCTTCTGTTCTTATCTTAAGCTGTTTCGTTGTTGTCTACTGTTGCTTGTGCTGTTACTCACATCCTCTGCCCGCACCTAATCTCTGGCTTACTTTTTCATGCAACATTGGAGTCAAACTCCTATGTTTATAAATAAATGTTTTGTAATGTATTATTATTTTTCAAGTAGGCTATATATGAAATATAGTTATATATTATTGATTATGTAAACTGGATGGGCAAACTCCTACGCCCGGTACCCGTCTGGGAGTTTGCCCATCCAGTCTACATGTGTTTTGTGGACTTGGAGAAGGCCTACGACTGTAACCCCAGGGGAGTCATGTGGGGGGTACTGCGTGAGTATGGGGTACCGGGGCCGTTGCTACGAGCCATTCGGTCCCTATATAACCGGAGTGAGTGTTGTGTCCGTATACTCCTCACAAATTCAAATACGTTTTCAGTGGGTGTTGGACTCTGCCAGGGCTGCCCCTTGTCACCGGTTCTGTTTGAGATTTTCATGGATAGAATCTCAAGGCGTAGCCGGGGGAGGGGTGTGTCCGGTTTGGGGACCTCAGAATTGCTTCTCTGCTCTTTGCAGGGAATGTGGTTCTGTTGGCTTCTTCAGACTGTGACGTTAAGCATGCACTGGAGCGGTTTGCAGCTGAGTGTGAAGCGGTCGGGATGAGAGTCAGCCCCTCCAAGTCTGAGGCCATGGTTCTGTGCCCGAAAATGGTGGAGTGCTCTCTCCGGGTTGGGAGTGAGTTGCTGCCCAAGCGAGGGAGTTCAAGTATCTCGGGATCTTGTTCACGAGTGAGGGTAAATGGAGCGTGAGATTGACAGGCGGATTGGTGCAGCATCAGCAGTAATGCGGGCGTTGTACCGGGCCGTCGTGGTGAAGAAGGAGCTGAGCCGAAGGGCGAAGCTCGCGATCTACCAGTCGGTCTACGTCCCAACCCACACCTATGGTCATGAGCTATGTGTAGTGACTGAAAGAATAAGGTCGCGAGTACAAGCGGCTGAAATGTGTTTCCTCCGTAGGGTGGCTGGGCTCAGCCTTAGGGATAGGGGTAAAGAGCTCGGTCATCCGGAGGGAGCTCGCAGTTGAGCCGCTGCTCCTTTGCATCGAAAGAAGCCAGATGAGGTGGTTCGGGCATCTGATTAGGATGCCTCCTGGGCGCCTCCCGTTGGAGGTTTTCCGGGCACGCCCTACTGGTAGGAGACCCCGGGGTAGATCCAGAACACACATGAGAGATTCTATCTCATCTGGCCTGGGAACGCCTTGGGATCCTCTAGGAGGAGCTGGATAGCGTTGCTGGGGAAAGGGACGTCTGGACTACCCGTCTTAGCCTGCTGCCACCGCGACTCGGCCCCGGATAAGCAACGAAAAATGGATGGATGGATGTTTTACTGTAGATGGTTGTTTAATTGTGTGACTGTTTTCAAGATTCTATTGATGTGTCAAAACTGTGTGTACAGTTGGCTGGGTAAAAACACAAGCTGAAGCTTAAGCTTACCTTGAAGGGTAGATTGGTATGCTCTTTTCTTTGCATCTCATCCATGTTTGAATCCTGACCAAAAAGTTCTTCCATCCTTCTGTACAATAAAGAAAACCATGCTGTGAGTACTTATTTATTATATCATTATTACATTTGAGAATGTTTGTTTTGTTGGATTACATGCAAAATACACTATCACTTAGGTTTCCCTAATGAAACTCAAAGGTATTAAGGCGCATAGTTCCACTGGCACCATGGAAGATGCTTCACTTGGGTTGAGTGGGTGTCTATGATGTGTGACTTATTCACAACGCTCTGTCATGGAAATCTTCCTGCTTTATGCCCTTTCTCCTTTCACTTCTCTCTTTTCTATTTTTTTTTCTTTATTCTGTCTTTTCCTCTATCCATCTGTCTATCTATCTATCTATCTCTCTCTCTCACGCTCTCCCCCCCTCTCCCTCTCTCTCTCTCACGCTCTCTCTCTCTCTCTCTCACGCTCTCCCCCCCTCTCCCTCTCTCTCTCTCTCTCTCTCTCTCCCTCTCTCTCTCTCACGCTCTCTCTCTCTCCCTCTCTCTCTCTCACGCTCTCCCTCTCTCTCTCCCTCTCCCTCTCTCTCTCTCTCTCTCTCTCTCCCTCTCTC
>JAVQIZ010221581.1:0-27500 GCA_036023535.2 Galaxias brevipinnis | reverse complement strand
TTGAGGCTAAATTCTTCCTATGATTAGATAGTCTCTCCATGGCAAGCCTCCCCCACTGTCTTCAAGTGTTGCCCTGCAGGGAAGAGCAATCACCGCCATCAGTCTCCTCGAGCCTTTGTAGCCGTCACTACTAAGTACAGTACTCTGTTCAGTAGGGCGCAAACAACAGGGCTGGATAGCTAGGCTGAATAACACCCTGCAGGACTACTAGGCTCCCACACATGCAAACACAAAAGGCAAGCTGGTAGTTACTCTCTTACACAGACGCACACACCCACACGAAGGTGAACACACACACAGCTAACACACACTTTGGGAGGATGAAGTGACGAGCCTTGAGTTATGTCACGGCTCTATAAGCCTATGGAATGCTCACACCTCGGAGGTGAATTCACGTGGCCGAGGCGAGGCTACCTAGCGATCGGAACAACCAGACGCCGTTGGTTTATTCCTCGCAGATTCCTGACATTTCCAAAGGTCCCAAGGAGAGCGGGGGGTTTGACGCAGGGAATTTAAGTAGGAGGGAGGTTGTTCTCGGGGAGATATACGAGGAGCACTGAACCCGAGGCTCCAGGACCCGACTCCGGGCTCGGGCTAAAACACTCCGTCTGATGGTTATCTGACCACATGTTTAACAACCAGAGGCTGCACCACATGTAGGACAACGTGACAGGAATATCTATCAGAGGGCATGCCAGAGAAGTACATTTATTATGAATAATAATAACAGTATCACATACTGACAATATCAATAATAAAGTCTGTTAACTTCATACTCGGTAGAAGTCACAGGTTTTTGGTTTTATATTTGATACGGGAACAGGCTGTTTCGCCCACTCTGGACAGACTCAATCTAACCACTGACACTCATGTTCCCGAAAAACATTAAGATTAGAAATTCCTGTCACTTGGCCGGGAGCCTGTGTGTGTGTGTCTTTGTGTGTATGTGTGTGTGTGTGTGGATGAGCATGGGGAACTTCAAGTCCCTCTCAGGTGTTAACAGGGCGATGACAGGCCCTCCTGATAGAAGGAGGCTAGCGTTTCCACCGCGGCAGATGTGGAGGTCCTGGTGGCACACAGGTGCTTATCCTCTCATGCTCCTCACGCCTCTCTTCTTTTCCCCTCCCTCGATGAATACGTCCACCCCCCCCTGAAACCGGTGCAGCCGTGTGCAGCTATGGCGTGTGCTTCAACGGCGGCCATTGTCGGACCGGCTCCAATCAGCTGTGTGACTGCCCAGCCGGCTTCAACGGACCCAGCTGCCAATATGGTGAGTACAGGGAGCATGTTCTTTTCATTCATCCGCACCTCCATTTCCCTTTCTCTTTCTCCCTTTGTTGTAACTCTCTTTTTCTAGACTCATCTTGTCTTTCATTTCCAGTTTCTCATTCTACCGCCATCTACGCGCGTTCCTTCCCTCAAACCCTTTCCAGGCGTCCCCTGGGGAGCGGTCCGGCCCGTTACATTCTCTGTGGCTCTGTGTAGCAACTGGCAGACAATGTCCGATGGCCCCGTCAGCGCCCCGTCGAATGGGAAGGGGACAGCCAGTAGCCCATGGAGCCCACTGGCCCCCAATAGGAGACATGAAAGCCCCTGCTTCCCGGGGCCTGAGGAATCCGTTAGAGCCTCGTTGCGGTGGGATTCAGTGACTAAAAACACATGTATGGCTTTGGAGGGCTGTTTCACCGTCCTGTAAGGCTTCAGACACACGCTAGCCAAAATTCTGCTCGCTTCCGGCAAAACTCGGGCTATCGCGTTCCCCCCGATGAACGGGGATGTCCTCGCTTTCACACTCTGCCGCCTCCCCTCCATGCTATCAGCCCCGAGGGGAGGTGCCACCGATGAGGCTAAGCAGCGCCCTGGAAGAGGCCAACTGGAGGATGCTGTTGTGTTTTTTCTGTGATTGCTCCACACGAAAGGAAATTCCTCCTGGCACTCGCCTCTCTCTCCCGTCTTCGGCGTTCCCAGACGTCGTAGAGAGGCGTAGCGCGGGGTCGCTGCGGCGGGCGGCTTCAAAGGTGCGGGAAGTGCTGAGACAATAGGAGGGGGCTTTATTCAGGGGTGGGAACCTGACCTTGGCGTGACCTTACTCAGCACAGCTCAGCCTGCTTTGTTTCTCCTGGTCTATCCAGGGACAAATAAAGACAGCACCATTGCTGACGACCAAACAACCAGTCACACAGCCATCTCTGAGCTGGCCTGGGTACATATTATTACGTGTATTGCTCTCTTTCACCATTCACAACTTCCTGACGAGTTCCATTCTTTGCGAGGGAATGTTTGTGTTAGTAAATACCAGCGCTGGTTCCCGTCAGCCTGTTACTGTCGGTAAGGGGTCTGATCATTAGGATGGGGCGGTTTCATGGACACACTTGGTCTCTATGATGCCGGTGGTGGTGGCTCACATCTGGAGGTTGTTGGGGGTCCCCACGTGGGCCCCATCACGGCAGAGAGATGAAAGCCGTCCTGGGGGGCAGGTTTGTGTGCTTTATGAATTATGAATAGGATTCCCATACACAAAAACTGCACGTACAAAGTCCCATTTATACTTCCCCACATGAGAGTTCTGTGTCATTGTACAAACCATTGCGCTCCACCACCAATACATTGAGAGTTATTACAGTTTTGTCTGTGTGTGTGTGTGTGTGTGTGTGTGTGTGTGTGTGTGTGTGTGTGTGTATGTGTGTGTGTGTTAACAGATGGGCTGCATAGCTCCTGTTATTTGTTACCATAACTACTCATCAGTCAGTCAGTCAGCCAGCCAGTCAGCCAGTCAGTCAGTCAGTCAGATTTGCACTGTGGTAAAGAGACTAGGCTATAGGATAGAGGTCTGGAAGCCATTGAAGGCCACATGTCCCCCCAAAAACCCGTAAACTGAAACAGACAGAAAACTTCATACCCCATCGTTCTCAGGACTTCAGTACAGCTTCCTAGACTATCATTACTTTACAAGATAATGCCTTACGTCCAGATCATCTGAGCCTCTGGGAGCCGGATGAGTGTCCACCACCCTAATGTGAGGCAGTGTGTCACTTCCTCTCCGTCTTTTCAGAAGCCATAGGGAAAGGGGGAATCAGGAAGCGCTCAACTCGAGTCCCATTCATGGGGAGCGTTCTTCTGAGGGTATCCCTGCTGCTCCGAGGTCTGTCAGCCGCTCAACTTAATGGCGAAGCAGACGTCAAGCTGACTCTGCCCCTTTTTCCCTTGTCCCTCGCACAAAGGCCCACCGCCATTGTCGAGGCTGCCGAGTGATAGCTGTCGTCAATGGACGCCCAGGGGGGGGGGGTTGGCTTGAGAATTGCTAGGCAGAGCCCAACAACGTGCACACACACACACCCTCCTCCCATTGGGGGGCTATTAGGCTGTGAATGGTGCTGCAGTTATATTGCACTGTGATTGGCAGTGAATGGCCCACTGACCGCTGAGTGTGAAGCAGTTTGGTTGACCTAAGGCATGCCCTCCGGTGGCAGGAGATTGACACCCCTGCACTGATCTCACCAAAGCCTTTGTAGACCCGGGCTGTCCCTGTTGAGGTCATTATGGTGGTGCAAGTAGCCTGGAGGGCCATAGGAACAACAGGCCAATTAGTACAAAATCGTCTTTTTTGAGAGTGAGTTACAATGTCACTTTTGAGAAAGGACTGGTTTATATGGGTAAGCTCCGATATGAGCGGTTGATCTTTATGGTGGTCCAGAGACGACTCCATGTTGAGACTTTCCCAGACTGGATAAAAGGAACGGGGCTGCGTGTGGAACGTGTGGGGCCCACATACTGTCATTAGATGGTCCCAGCTTGTGTTGTGGTCCTGTTGCCTCTTTGGAACTGTCAGCTATGTGTTTTTATTTAATTGTGTTGTGATGGGAGCTGAGGCCAGTCAAGATGTCAGCTATAAGGAATGCCTAATGTAGCTGTCATTGCATTTGGAATGGGTGCTTCTAACATTTAGTCAAACTGGCCTTTGTTAATAAATATAATTATATGTTGGAAGTTTTCAACTATGACATACAGTATAAGGTTAAAGAGCTACTCGATAGCAACTGGAGGTGTGAGTGCTGTCAGATACACTTGACAGTTGAGAAGACAAAGGCTCTCTCAGGTTCACTGTTATTAGATCTTTCTAGAATGCGCTGTGGTCCACATGCCACTTAGGAACTGTCATTATTATTATGTTGTGTTGTCACTGGTGTGGGCTATCCAAGATGGTTGCTTTAAGTGCCCCCTAATGCAAAGGCCTTTTGCTAAAATCACACAAAGATTTTCTCATCAGTTGTATGACTTTGGTCTGTTGTCAGATGACTGGCATTCCTTTTCCAGGCATGCAATTTGCGTGTGGTGAAATTCTCCTCGTTGCCGTTTTGATGTGGTCTGTCTGTGTTTGTGGACAGCAATTGGTGTGTGTTTATATATTCAAGGGCGTTAATTAGTCCCGTACCCCTCAATTGTTGTGTGAGGATGTCATGTGTTTAGCTTTAGTCTTTTTTTGTAAATTTGTCACATAAAGGGTTCCATCTCAATACAGTATGTATCCTGTTAACGTGATATTTGTGTAACAGGAGGCTGGCCTAAAAACTAGAAGGACCCAATTTCAGAAACTAAAACTAAGGTGGTGCAAAAAAAAAAAAAAACTCAAAAAAGCTCAAAGGACAACACAAGATAGCACTTGAGACAGTTTCTTTGAAGTAAAGATTCAAACATCTTTGCTTGACGAAAAGTGATTCAATAACTGAGCAACAAAATAGAACGAATGCAAGGAATATATACAGGGGAAAACAGGTGCAGACAATAACAAACTCGACAGGTGAAAATAATGATCATGATTGGGCCCCTCTGGTGGATGAGGCAAGTTGCCTCCCATGACAATTTGTTCTTAAAGGGATACTTCACAGTTTCTCTTAAACAATATACAGCATGTTGTTGTTTAGGCTAAATTAAGTAAGACGATTGAGTTCCGGTCATAGGCTAGCTCATTTTCAATTGGGGCATTCCCAAACATATCTTTCATAAATGTAAAGCTGATTTATATCAACAGCCACTTTCTAATGCGTTTCCTATTCACAGATCATTGGACTACTGTAATGTTGAAATGTTGGTCTATTGCATTACATAATTTGAGGTGAATGATACATCTACAGTGCGAGAGATGGTGATAGTCATTGTTATAGTTATTTTCTTTTTTGAGGAAGGAAGGAATTCAGGAAAGCCTGTGCAGTAGTTAGGCATAACATTCATTGTTTTCAAGTGGTGCACGCTTCATCCCAAGTGCGCTATTAAACATACACTATACCACACAGTGTGTCCCTACATCTGTACATTTACTAGTATCACACACAGCACATACAAATCGAACCATTTTTTGATTGTTTCCAATGACTTAAGATGCATGAAGTCCACCCAATGCTCTAGTATGCCGCACATCTCAAGAGAACTGGTTGGCGCCCCTCCCGTGTTTAATCGAAAACCCACAGCAAACATAATTTATTTGAATACCAGTCATGAACTTTATACTGATGGATTCATGAAATGTACACTGTGAAATGAAGTGGCAACCCACATGTCATTGGCGAGCTTGTGGATGTTTAAATAAGAGATTTTCATAGATTGGGAGCGTTACAAAGCTTTTTATAGATGGGGTTCTGTCTGTTGGTGCTGCTTGAACACTAGCAGATCTGTCAGCGGTGCCCTCTGGGGTAAAACGAATCGTATAGGCTCCTCATCCGAGCCAACATCTGGCCTCACACACACACAAATGTTTTGTGAGCATGAAAGCGGAGTTTTGCAGCGCTTCAAAAAAGGACTTCATTCAGAACACGCTGAAATGAAAGGTCATATGGAAGTCATCTGAGCAAGAAAGAGTTCAAAGAGGGGGGTTCTCTGTGATTCTAAAACTACATTTTCTAAATGTTGTTATGTAAGGAGTGGTCTGAATAATCAGCAATTTGGTGTGAAAATACATGGCATGGTTCTAATGATCTAAATCCGTCGTAAATCCAACTGAAAAACAACTGCCTGGTGCTACTTGGTCAAGGACCCCGCAGTTAACGCTTGTCTACACTCAAAGTCCACGAGTGCACTCCAATTTCAATTTGTCTAGAGATCATTTCAGGACTTCAAACCATGAAACAACTTGGCGACAGAAAACGTTCAGATAATGATGACATTTTGCCTAAATTGTTTCTGCCCCTGTGATGAGCTCATTCCTTGGCATAGTCTGGCCATACCAAGTGGACCAGCCTGGGTCGGACATCACTGAAGACAGCCCCTCTCTGGAAGATGACTGGTGCCATTATCCCCATTCTGTACTCCTTATAACCTCCCAGATATGCCTTTTTGGGGGAAGAGCATCAGTGTACGTAAAGCTTTCAAGACGTTATTTCAGCATACCCTTTCAATTCACAGGTTGCTGTGAAATCAAACAGTACAGTAGGCTCATGGTAGGTGTGGATGTTCTTGGAATTGCGGGAATTTGATTCTGAATACCCGATTGATCCCTTAGACAGGGAAGCCTCCTATCGTTCAACCAACACAACAACTCACCTCAATGATGGTTAAAGGGGTTTGGGAATAAGGAATTACTTTCTTTTTCTTCTCCCGTTGCTATTTGTTTAGGAGCGCTTATTTACGAATCCAAGACACCCCAAATGTACAGTGGAACAGCAGACAAAGAGCAGAGTCCACCATGATACGAGTGCCCAGGATATTCTGGCAGAATAGACACAGCTCATTGTCCCTGTACGGCCGCCACAGAAGCCCCAAAACACAGGCCACGCTGTTCTCCGTCACGCAACATGGGCTAGGCCCGCCGTGCACCAGACAACTTGCGATGTGTCCAATCATAAGGCAACGTTGCAACACAAAATGATTCCACAATGGGTTCATCGGCAGCGGAACCAAGAATTGAGGAGCGGGGTCAAATATGTGTATGGATCCTGCTGGACCGTGGAGGTGTGTGTGTGTGTGTGTTTTGTGCGTGTGTGTGGGTGTGTGTGTGTGGGAGAGAAAGAGCCCTCCACAGTCCAGTGGGCAGTGCTAACGCTAAGGCCTCACACTGAGTTGTGTTACAGACACAGACAGATTGAGGGGACCTGGGAGAGCACAGCGTGTCAGCGCAACTCTGAGCCTTCGTCTACGTCTCCATACCCCTCCTCTCTTCTCCTCTCCTCTCTTATCTCTACATCACACCCCACACTCACAAGGTAGCTGTGGCGGCCCCCCTTCCCACCCCTCCAAACCGTTTCGAAGTCACAGTCCCCTAGTCTGATCTACGACAGCGAGGACAGAATTGACCCATAATAGCAGTGTTTAGAAGGAGACCCGGGCACGGCGCTGTTTCAGATGTTGCTGTACCTGTGTTCAGCCTCCATTAGCACCGCTACTCTACAATTACTTGAACCGTGCTCGTTCCCTTAGCGGAGCGGCTCCGCTGACCTGCTGCAGCCTGCCTCGCACCTGGCTAGGGTGGGCCCTTCACACACCTCACACAGGTCGATGCCTCGCGCTGTCGGCGGAGGGTTGGTGCTCCCACGAGGTGATAGCATATGTGCCAGACAGTCAGTGCTGGTGTAATCACGGTCGAACGCAGTCAAGTCGTGTTAAGCTCACAGTCACAGATTTGTTGAATCTTTTTGCTCTGCTTTCAGTTTCAGTATGACTTTTCTTTTAGCTCCAGCCTCTATTGTAAGTTATTATGTCAGGAAGTCCTTATGAGTAAACGTAATTAATGCAAGTATAATAGTAGGGTGGACACTTACTTAGGTTTTATGATTTGTCTTTTAAAAGGATTTGGCCCACACCCCAGACTCAAACCACCCTTCATTTTTCTCTTGATGCAATCAATCCTTCACCATGACTGGGACCTCATGCTCTTTTCTCGGTCATTGTAAATAGTTACCCCTCTTTCACGAAGGGGCTGGGAAAGTGTTGCTTGTAAACAGAAGCCAGCGTGTCAGGGATTTTTATAGTGGGATTTAGTGGGAAAATGACTATTATTTCAGATCTGCTGATTATAAGCTTCTTTGCTTTGGCTTTCCCCCATAATGCCCATGTCAACACATGCATAGTCCAGATGTGTGTGTGTGTATGTGTGTGTGAGGGTTCCAGAGAGTTCTAATGCCGTCATGCGAATGCCCCATTCCACACAGCTGTTTAAAGATGCTGACTCTGGAGGTCTATCATTCCCCTCACAAACACGCAACCCACTAGACGCACTGTGACTTTGGAACAATGTGGATGATGCTAAAGTTGAGCTTTTTAAAAGTAAGAGAGGAGACGCTAACCTCCCCAAGCCGCGCCACGCTGATAGGACCTGTCTGCTAGACGTGGGGGGCGAAGACAGACGTGCATGGCTACGGACAGCAGCACTGTCAGCGCCATCGGCTGCCGTCTGTGTGCTCAGTGTGCGTGTTCAGGGCTGGTGGGATTTGCATAGCCAGGAGGGGGGACCTGTGCCCTGTCAACAATGCACCTAGGACGGCAGAGGAGTGGAGGGGTCAAAGGTGAAGCAGGCATTTTAGCCAGGTTCCAGTGTTCCTAAGGGGGAGCCGACGACGGACCCTCGCAGAAGTCAAAACTACAACGCTCTTTGACCTCTCGGCCCTGTTTGTAGTTCGAAGACTAACGTCACATTCGGTGGGCCACTGCGAGAGAGCTTGACAGTGACACAGAATGAACAGCGGCCTGACATATGTTGCTGTCTTGTCAGGGCTTCAGTTGTAAAAGAGGGAATTCGTATAGGGAAACCATTCCACGCGCGCAGCTAGCCCCGGCAGGTAGAGCGATTTGATTGTCAGTTGACAGGCCACAGAAAATCCTTTGATGTTTTTTCCCCCCTTCTCCCTCTCGTTCTGGTTCTGCTAAATATAATCGGCCTCCTCTGTGGCTCAAAGCACAGAGGAATGTAAAACAAGGGAGAGGTGTTACGGACTGGTCCTGGCGTTGAAGACCTTTTCCCACTGTAAAAATAAATCCCCCCCTCCCGATTCCTGACTGCCATCGAAAGGCTTTAATGGGGCTAAGAGAAACACTAGTGAAACCACTACGCTGGGGTTGGAGAAGCACTTTGCCAAGAATCCACCTCCAACAATGTCCAAGCCTCTCGACTGACAGGGAAAATTACTTTTAATCACTGGCAAGACATAAACTGATAGTGTTGACGTGGCGGATTCTGTCATAGTAGATGACATGACTTTTCAGATCATTGTTATCTTGGAAATTTGGGTACAAGCTGATGTCAAACCGCCACATACCGTAGCTGTGTTGAAATATTCAGGACATTCCTTGCCCTCTGATTCTCTTGTCTTGTCTCGGTCTGTGGTTTGTTGTAATGAGAGGTAGGCGGCGTGAGCTCCAGGTGGAAGAGCTCAGACCCACAGCCTTCAACCTCTGCTCATGAGAACACATCCACAATGGCAGACTGCACGCCACCAAGAGGCAGATGTAGAGGCCCATGACAAGACACCACAGATTGGCTGTGACTAATCCATTAAAAGATCTAGATTTAGGTATCCCTTAAGGAATTGGGAGTGCTACCCATGTTGTGCTGTGCATTCAAGATCGCTCAAGTTATACATTGGCATGGCTTGATGTTAGTACATGGTTGTCCATGTCCACATATGCAGCGTGAGAAGGTATGGCTTCATGGGTTAGCGTGCCTATTGAACATGTGCTCATAATTCACATGGCTCAATGCTATAGCATTCTGCTCCCCAGAGCTAATTGTATTCATGTACGACGTAGCTATCACACACTCCACAGCTGCAGCCGTCTGTCACTGTTGATTGGTGTGTACATCCGAAGGTCAAAAGGTCTTTGGGGTCATCTGTGGGAGGTTGCCAAACCCTTATTACACAACATAGTATCTTCCATGTGCTTCATCTCCTCAGGCACCTAACCTTGTACTCTCAGTGTATTTTTAGGGTGATGGAGAATGTTGTAAAAGTCAGATGGCAGATGACGAGAGCAAAAATGTCTGGACGGATAGTTCTAGATTGTTCTTCTCAGGGTGATACTTTACTTCCCTAATGGGTTTAGCAGACTGCCACTGCACAAGTGTTTCTCAGCAGGTTGTGGGGGCTGTTTTGGTGGAACTCCACTGATAGTCGTTCTCCATAGAACTGACCTGACGTGAGTCACACCTCAAAGTGATGCACAGGCCATGCTCTGCTCTTGAATCAACACAAACTGTTTTGTATTGATATAGCAGACCAAACTAAATAAACAGGCACAAGGAACTGTGTCTTTTGAGCAAGAAAAACAGTTTCTGCTACTGATAAAACATTCAAAGTTGTCATGAGCTTCTGCTGCCACACATTCACCCCTCGAGACTTGGAAAATTGGAATGTAAATGACAGGCTCACAGCTTATTCACATATTTGCCATTGTGCTTTTTGAAGGTTTAATCCCGTACTAAGAGTATTGTTGGAGGCCAGTCTACCGTGGCTCCCCAGCAGCTGAGACCAAAGGGAACGTGGAGGACAGGCCCTGCTGAGACAAACAGTCCCCAGAGAGTCGCTGGATGGACGTTTTCTCACACATTCTGTCCTTCACTCTCTCAACTCCCATCACAGCTCAGGCACCTCCTCCTTGAACAACCCCCTCTTTCAATCGCCTTCTTATTTATTGTTTTCTTCTTCTGCACTCGGTTCTAAGTGTACGACGGTGTGTGTGTATTGCTATGATGGAGCCTTTTATCCCAGAGAACTGAAACTGGGTAGAGCTTACACAGAACCAGGTGGCGTTTATATTCCAAATACAATCAGTTGTAAAATGCATGAGATACTTAAAAGCCTGTTGTCACTGGCAGCACATAGTATTTTCTTGGGGTAGTCAGAGCTGATACATTGCAGAATGTTTAATTTAACTGGTGAGCCACTTGTCCTTTGTTCTCCCTTAGTTTCTATATCTGTGTTTCTAAAATAAGACAATTGAGAAGGAATGTACATCCTTGAATGTCTCCGTCTTGACTTGGAGATGAAAACATTGTTCATCCTGTCCTTTTGACAAAGGGACACTCCCTATTTCCTCAAACGGAGTGACTTCCCCTGCCTGTGGGTGTCTGCTGCTTATACTGACCCAGTGCAACACAAAGGCTTTGGAGGCTAGAGAGCATGTCCGGGGTCTCTAAAGTCAGAAAGGGCCCCTCTAATGAGAGCGGGATGAGGGGCCAAGACTGGGGCCTTTGCCCGACTTGGCCCCCTGCACGGCTCCTAATCTCCCCTAATTGAGTAAAGCCATGGCTGGGTATCAAGTTTGGAGAACTGCCTCATTAGGCCCTTTACGACCGGGCCGATGAAAGGTCGCTCCTTGCCTCACTGGGGGCCGGGCTCTCAATTGCCTGGGCAATCAGAGTCGACAAGCATTTGCAAAATACAGTTAGACACTCCTAATCAGTCGGGCCTTCGCTCGATACTTCTCTTCATCTCACCCTCTTTTCTAATTCGCTACTTGGCTCACTTGTCGTCTCTGCTGTGAAACCCATCTCACACCGATCATCTCCGCACTGTTTCTCCGTCCGCCACCCTGCGTGACACGTGCTCTCGCCTCTTCACGCGGCGGCCATCTTAGGCCGGAGGTGGTTGTCAGCACTCTGCGCAGGTTCGGAGGCCTGAGGCGGGGGAGGCTAAGGCGGATAAAGATGCGACGGGACAGTGTCCCTCACTCTCCAGTGGGCCACGCTCAGCCTGTAGGCTGTTAGCTGGAGTGTCTTTGCAGTCACGTGAACAACCATTCGCCGACCACATTGTTACTGTGTACACGCCGACACATCTCTACATGTCATAATATCACAGGGAGCATGAACACATTCCTTCCAGCTCCCCATCCCCTTGAACACGCATAGTTCAAACCGTCCTTTGTGTAACTGTCACATCATAACGTTGTTTGGGATATTATTGTTTTATATTATTGTTTCTATTAATGCTATTCTGAGGATTTTTTAAAAAACATCCCATCTTTATTTGTGATGTCATACACATTATGCTGTAAGTTTTCTATACTCTATAAGGCAACAAGTCATAAGATAAAAGAGAGCGAGTTAAAGAAAAGTAGTGAGCAAAGGCCCGGCTGATTAGAACATGTCTTACTATACTAAAAAGACATTTCAATAAAACACAGGTACAATAATGGCTTACACGTTGAACGTGTGAATATCCATCTTTCCCCCCTGTCCACGTGGTCAAAGAACAGTGAGTGCTGCTGGGGGAACCAAACAGGCTAAAAAGCATAACAGTCATTTTAGAATTCCTGCGTGCCTCTCCTGAGCAGTCTCAGGGAGTCATTAGAAACACCCCTTGGGTCGGAAGGTCGGGTAGGCCAGGCCCAGACAGGTAGCTTGCAGACACAGCACACGCACTGAGGTCAGAGTTCAAACACCTTCGGGTCCACATAGTTGTTCTCCTGGTTTGCCTATGTGCTTCGTAAGATGAAAGAGTACACTAGCTCGCCATAGTTAACCAATGGCCTATTGTATGTATTGCGTGGAGAACGATAGTCATGGTCGTTTTAATTACAAAAGAGAAGAGCAAGTGGGTTGCATGGGTCTTGAAGGAGGGGGAGAGGTGTGGGTACCCAAAAGTTCTTTGGCTGGGATGGGGGGCTCCCAGGGCTTAGAGGTCCGCTCGACATCCTCCATTGTGCTACCCACCCAGTGTCAGACCGCCCTCGCCAGGCTTCAATGCCTTGGAAGAATCTGGGCATTGTCCCCTAACACTGGGCTTGGATCTGTCCAGCCTGGGGTGGAGGGTCTCCCTCCCCGCTCTGGTTCCCAAGGGCTCAGCCCGAGGGTTGCGTCCGCCTCCGAGAGCTCCGACTTGGGGGGACGAAGGGGTTGAGAGGGCTAGCATCCAAGTGCTAAAATCAGAGTGAAGGCTTAGAGGAGCGTGTAAAGTAGCTAAGAGATGGGTGGGTGGCTCTGAGTCACACACACACACACACACACACACACACACACACACACACACACCACGTAGATCAGAATGTCCTGCAATTGATCAGTCACAACAGGGGGGCATTATAGGACAGGAGTTAAGGATTAAGTGGAGCCGTTTGTTCCCAAAACAAACTCCAACGTCGGATCTTAGTGTCACCCTTGTCACACAATAATCCATTTGTGGTCAAACATACATGGAAATTGGAACATAAAATTAATAGGTGACAAAAAAAATTATAAATAGCCTACACAAGGACTACTGGCTTATTTGACTTTTTATGAATATAACTTTTTTTATTTCTTATTATGCCTGTATGTTTTCTCTGCTGTATACGACAAAGACAGAGAGTTTTTCTGTGTGCTCCTGCGTGTGTCTGTCAGTGTGTGTGTGTGGGTATTGGAGGCAGCGGGACTGAGTTCGTCTATCTGCATGTGGACGGGGCAGGCGTATTTGTGTGCAGCACGGTGTCTTGTCAACACATGCCCCTGGGAAAGACGAGTTGTTTAAAAACAAAGGGCAGCTGCTTGAAGAGGCAGATATGTGGCAACGTTCAGCCGTGGATTGTTTCCACCTACACTTTCACATAAAAAACGACATGCAAAAACAGGACATTTTACACCAATCATCTATTTGTCATACCTATAAATGTCAGCCCATATTGAGATTTTGACATATTTCTGAGTGATATTTTCAAGATTTAGTTTTTTATTTAGACTTTGGCAAGTCCTAATAATATGATAATTAATGCTCTTTGCCATACAATCAAATGTGTATATTTGAATTCATTTTATTTGAAACACTCCTATGCCATTAAAGTTGAAGTATTATTATGAGCAGTTATAGGATTTAAATGCTATTTTGGATCAAGACCTCACACGGTATAACGCTATCAGGCATCTTACCAAGCTGTGCTGTAAGCATTTATTTATATGGTTAGTTCTGCACTGTAAAAGAGCCATTTTAGCTTTGGTCATGGAGAAACTAAATCCTCAAAGGCTCAGCACTCCACATCCGAATGATAATGTCAGACAACAGCCGCCTTTCACAATTAGAGGACTGGGTATAGACACTTCCCACTGAAACCACCCTTCGGAAGTCACCAGCTTGGGTTAGCAAGGAAGCCTTTGGAATGCTGTGTGTGGGGCTGTGTGAGTTCGTATGTCAACGCAGGACCAGTGCAAAAGAGATTGCTTTAATTCGCGGATTTGAGTAAGGAGTATGGTCTGCTTAGAAGTTTAACACCGTGGCCATAACTGCAATGTAGATACATGATTAATGAGTGTAGTAAGAGGAAATAAGTATGTTGATTGGTAATTGGTGGCTGTACAGCACGGCATATGGTGAATTTAAGAAGCATCTGCTTGCAGCATGTTCGTTCTGCTTTTAATACTTCAACTGCAGGGGGCAGTATTGAGCCTATGATGAGCATGGGAGGCTGAAGCTGACACAGCAGGAATACATCATGCTTAGTGTCATTACCATTCAATACGATATTGGAATTTTGTTCAATAATTCTACACTCGTCCATTCTTATATTCATCTTTCCTCCATCCGACTAACTTGAATCATTCCCTCCCTCAGCAACGATATTGTCCATGCAGTTTGAGAAAAACATCTGCCGCTCTCCTCCTCTATGATGTTACCTTAGGACATGCCATTACAGGTCATTTGACAGACACCCAGTGTGCTGTGGCAGTGCCGGTGGCCCACAGTGTTTGTGCTGGCCTCACCTGGGCGACCGAGGCATGGAGAAGGTGAGAGCTTGGACCACCTGATCCCAGTCTCTGTGGGCCTCCTGGCCTGCTGCCTGGCTCCTTTGGCTGGGCTCCCTCCAAATATTTATAGAGCTCTGGGACAGCAGTCTGGCGGTGACCCATTACGAAGAAATATAAGAACCAAAGTATCACTGCGGTTTATCTGAATAAAACATGCCGGGCATGACCTCACTTATGTAGTCGCATTGACAGCATTGTTTGTTTGTGATCAATGGTTTGGAAGGGATTTTGTTCATATATGTTTTGAGGGTAAGCATGTACATGATATTTGTATATTTAAAACTCCTTGACTTGTTTTGCAAGAGAGGCCATACACTTTGGGGGCTACTCAAGACAATCGAACTCACCAGGAGATCATTTGAAACCCCATCCAGTTCTGACCAAGGTCGGCTGTGTTCATCAGTTCCGTTTTTCTCCTCTGTTGGTGGGCATTTAGCACAGTATGTTGACTGGGAAGAGGAAACGTGTCTCCTACAATTAACATGTGAAGGGTCAGCTGTTATTCAGGTCAAAGGTCGGATGGGTGAGAATGAGGTTCCGTTGCAAGGGTGTGAAACAGCGTTTCAGCTCAGAGCCTGGCATGGACTACCACTCCACCGAGGACATGGCACTCAACCCTCCATTGGACAGAGTGGTTTAAAAGTTAATGAAAGATACTGAGAGCAACGTTTTGTTGAAAAAGCGCACAAGGTAGAAATCACAGTTGCATAAAGTGAAAAGATAAGGGGCAATTCCATGCTGAAATGAAATCTGAATTTAAATATGATTTTTTTTGCATACATATTCATTTCTAGGTACTACAAGTACAAGTCATACGGTTTAAGCACATAAAGCATACGTGTAATATAAAATAAGTACTATAGGGAGACCACAAGTATTTAAGCCTGGGTCATAAAAAACCTTTGGAGCTGGATGGAACCCCTGCGATGTGTAAGCGCACGGTCCATTTATAATGGATTTTAGAGCTTCACACCCCAAGCCAGACCGTCAACACATTCTCCATGCTCTTCCCCTGAGTTACCAGCTGGACAACACGTCTGTCTCTCAGATGTGCTCAGCTCTCGGCCAGGCTGCTAAGCCACGACCCCCCCCCCCCCGCCTCCCCGCCCCCACCACCACCCCTGCACCTGGGGAGTGGAAGCAGCTGTGACTGCACCAGGCGTGAACCCCAGAACAGTGGCCGCGGCGATGACCCCAGCAGGTTTTAGCATCAGGACCTCCCTCCAAGGAAGTCGGCTATCTGTGACCTCACCCTCCTTGATGAATGCTTGAACGTTCCAGAGCCTGGGCCCAAGGCGTTGGTATTGGGGCCCTGGTGGTTTTCTTTGGCTGCGTCGTAGCGTTAGCATTAGCCCCCCCTTGGCCTTGCCGAGACATTAGCCCGGGCCCCCCTCAGGGAGCAGTGGCGGTAGTCCTTATCGCAGGAAGTCACACAATACAGTCCTGGAATGTAAGCCGAGCGCTCCCAAACCAGCTGACACCATAAGAAAGAAAACAAGACAGGCATGGAACTCGTTAGCCAGGAGCGTTTGTTATCGGTTCTTTTGCACGATTGTGTCCGAGCAGACTTTCCCCATCGGAGAGATAAACGTAATCTGTGAGATTGGATTTGCCTTTTGTTTTACATTAGCAGAAGACATAACAGTGGTCGGACATGTCCCACAGAGTAAGCACCGTGAAGACACAGTAGTGATCAATGGCCTGTGAGAACTCAGGTCTCTCTGCTGGTTGAGTTGGTAGCATAGTTAAAATAAACTCAGGTATGAGGGGGCAACTTAGTATGCACATCCTCCTGTGTCGAGGCCGCTCTGAACGGAACCAGCTGAGTAGACACTGCAGGTCATCTGTGTTTCCCCGCTGTGTTAGTGTGTACGAGTGTGTACTGTGTATGCGTGTGTAAAAACAACAACATATATAGGATTTTAAACAGATTTCGCTGTGTATGCGTTTAAAACGTAACAAACATTATGGAAGTCTTGAAGGTCTATTATATAAGTGTATGTATAGAAAGTATGTGTAATATGTACAGGGAGGAAATTCCTTTCACATAAGTGATCAGTGAGAATAAGCTATATGATCTTGTAGTGGTCACGTCAAAGTTTACCTCTATGACATGTGAGAGCGGTTTTTTCACAACAATGCCCCAGCGTCACCACAATACCTAGTTCACCCCAAGGTCACCATATGGATATTTATTGTGTGATGTCACACAATAGGCTGGCAAGCTTTCCCTCCACCTTTTGCCGGATGGGTCAGACCCTGAACCCCAACCTCTCACCCTGACCCTTGAACCTTCACCCCACGGCCATGACCTGGAACACGCCAGTGATTTGTCAGAAAAACATCAACACACACACACACACACACACACACACACTTCCTCTCAAAGCTCAAGGCCTTATCCCAGGGAGACAAGTCTATTTAGATGCATGCACTAATATGGATAGGAGGATTGTTATTTAAATGTCATGGTGTATTTATGAGGGGGTTACAGCTGGGTCTGATCTTTCCTGGCTTTAGCTGGCAAGGAATCAACGGGCTGAACAGGTCAGTGTCTCACTGCTGCCCCCTGGAGTCAGGTGTGGGTGCTGCCTGTGCTCTCAACCCCAGGCGACCCACACATGATTTCAGGGGTCAGCGGGGTCAGCAGCATGGCGGGAGCCTTCAACGCCACGTTTCAGGTTTCTCATAGAGGTCCGTGGTTTCTGCCTGAGCGGCCATTGACCTGGGGTGGGGTCGTGGACCTGAGATGGATTTATGTGGGGTTTCCCAGAGTCATTTATGATCCATAAACATGTTCAAGTATTTTTCTGTCTGCCTGTTTACCTACAGTCTTGTTTTCCGATCAGTATTCCCTAACTCCTCCATTGAATCCCAACTGACAGTAGCGTGGCCAACTCTGACCCATGTCCGTTTGGCATTCCCGCTCCTCATAGGCCGCAGAAGGACACATGTGTGTCCTGACCCTGGCCCTGGCGCGATCCCTGCGGAGTGATGCATGGCCTCCGCAGGCCTCAGGAGGGGATGCTATAATCACACCCAAGACAGAGCGCCCCCCGTCCCTCCTCACGCATAGGGCCCTGGGGTTGTGTCCTTGACCCAAAGGTCAAACTCTAGCCACGACCCTGAGAGAGGAATGTGTTTTTCCTCGCCAGGCTAGCCATGACCTCATGGTCATCAGTGGGCAGGCTCATGATGTTCATCTGTCTATACCGCCCATTATATGAGTAATCTCCATGGTTAAGGAGTTGGATAAAGAGATTCTGAGCCTTTTATTTTCTTATGAATGATTCTTTTTCCCGTTCATGTTCGCTTACTGCTGATACTCACACAGTACATAAAAATAGGACATGACTTCTATGTTTGCGTTAATGAGGAAGGCAACACCTCATAAAATCTTTGTTTTGAGAGCTTCCATGGCATTTATGGCGTGGCGGGATGCATTCGTTTTGAGAAGCATTGGGCAAAATAAAGGGCATAGTGTGTCTGGTGCTAACATTTCCAGATGTTGTTAACCTCCAGGGAAGTGCTTTAATTGGCCGGCTGAATCCTGGCACAGGGTGAATGCATTGAAATTCGCTGGGGGAAAAAGTTCTGTTCTGTGTCTTGGCACACGTGGCCATATTCTAAAACTCTTTTTTTACTTTTTTTTTTTTTAAAGACATATGGGACAATTAGTGCAAAGCTAATACCATCTTTCCCATCCCCTGTCTCAGGCTTCCTCCTCCTTCTCCTTGGATTTCCTCTGTTCTGCATTAACCAAACCCCTTTGTCCTTTTCCCTTGGTTGTTCTCTTTCTCGTCATATTTTTCTCTCTTTTCTATGATTTTCGCAGTCCAAGGTTTGTTATCACAATCTCACAAGTATACTCAACTATCACTCTGGTGATGCGCTTCCAAATTCCTGTATACAAGGATTCTGTCCCAATGTACGTTTTTTGGGTGGCCTCTGAATAGTCCACTAGGCAATCAGAAATGATTCCTACAACCGCACGCTGGTTTTCAAAATAAGACTGTAAAAATAAATGTGATTGTTTATGTGGTTTGGTGAGTGACAGCTTTGACAGCCTGTTGAAATGATGTGACTGAGGTGAAATCACAGTGGTTGTCCATTAAGAGGCGCTCTCAGACACATGAATTGATTGGCATGAATGTGTAATCAATACAGTATACAATACATGCACATATTCTCTGGTTCTTGGTTTGTGTTGGATGAAACTTCAGGCTGAACTGGGGCTGCTGCAAGATTGAGTTCTCTCCTTGTGGGGTACTTGATGTGTACTGCTGCAACACACTTGAATGAATCTTTATTTAATATGGAAAAGAAGTTACTTTTTCCCCCAAATAAAGTTTAGAAAAAGGATCAACGATGGAAAAGCACCGGAGAGTGCTAAATTGTAAGTGCTCTCGAGACTTTCCAAGCAAAGGAGGCAACTTTACTTAAATGGTAGGAATTTATTCCGAACTCATCCATGGAAGATATTTGAAACACCATCTGCCTGACATGAAATAAAAGAACCCCACTTCCCCCCACCCCCCCCTAATATGTGTGGTTGAGAACTAAGTCCTGTTCCAGTTCCACTTCGATTAAAGCCACTACACAGCTTTACTTGTTCCTGAGCAGAGTGGTTGGCAGCATCCTCGTAGAGGGCTATTTGCGTCTGATGTTCTTAGGGTTGTCAGATGTTCACTCCTGTCCAAGACAAAACCTTTCCAACTCGCCTATGACCCTTTTATGAACCTTTTGTTATTCAGCATCGACCAGTCTGACAAGCTCTATGTTTAGTTTATTTTACAGCAATTAATAGCAACTAAACTTTTTTCTTCTTCTGCTGTATTTCATCTTTCTTCAATAGGTTATTATGCTTTGTCCTATCTTTTATTTCTCGGCTGAAACCCTCTATTTTAGAACCTGCCGTTTTCATGAACATTTCTCCAGACCAAGTCTGCTCTGTCACCGCTATATCCAGACGGCCCCCCTGGCTTTTCTTGGTTAACATGGGTCCTCTGGTCTCTGTCCCTGTCAGATGTGAACGAGTGTGAGGAGACCAACGGCGGCTGTGAGGCTCTGTGCTGCAACACCATCGGCAGCTTCTACTGCAGGTGTCCCCCCGGGGAGAAGCTCCAGGAGGACGGCAAGGCCTGCCAAGGTGAGTCCACACACTGTGTCCCCGTTACCTCCTATCACCAAAGACACTGTGAACGTGTACTACACCATGTTGTGCTGAATGCTACAAGCTTTTTCTGAATATATTGCCATGCTGAGCTGTAGCCAACTGGAACGATCTGCTTTCTTTGCCCTGAAAAGTGGCCAGAAAAGGGCTGTGTTGCAATTTGGAATGTCTTTGGCTACATACAGTAGCAGTGGGAGAAGAAGACCAGATCTGCTGTTGCAGTGGAAAGCTGGTTTTCTAGCAGCAAGATGCTGCCCACATCTCTGTAAAACACACACACACACACACACACACACACACACACAGACACACACACACACACACACACACACACACACACCCACACACACACATTTTCCACTGGGCTTTTTGTGTTTGTGATTAGTGGATCTTCGTTCTTGGAGGGGAGGGGAGGGGGGAGTTCTTCATGAGTACGATGAGGCTCTGAGTGCTGGCCAAGCCCAGAGGAAATGGTGTGGAATGTTCTTCTGCTCGGGAACTGTGATCTCCTGACTGAGCCAGCGACAAAGAGAGGTCCGATACAGGTTCAGGCTGTTTCTGGGACCCTAAAGGTTGTGTTGTTACAGCTGCCTATTATATTGCTCTTTTTCTATTTTTGCATTGATGTCTGGGAGACAGAAACATGACTCCATATTCCTAATTGTTTCTAATTTCATTTTTGTATTCAATGAGAGTATGGAGTTTCCATAAAGTGTTGACACACATGCTGTGCACACAAAACCAAATAGGTTTATTTTAATCAGTTATAGAGACTAGACAAAGATGTGTAGTTGGACTTCATATATTCTCTGGTAACATATTAGCTGAAGCTACAGTGCGACAGCTTCCATTTAAAACCTGCAGATCTAGGACCTTTATTCCATATGCGGAGCGTATTAACACAGAACAATGCCACCCTTTTGTTCTCCAGCATAAACAGTGGGACGTACGTAGAATCCCCCTTGAAGATTTCCCCTGCATGCGCGCTGCCAGTCTTATTTTTGGAAGGGCCTTTATTATGAATGAGCTGTGTTGATATTAGGGGTGTGGGGATGAGAGTGTGGGGAGGCCCACGGTTACCTTTGTGCTGCTGAGTAGAGTACGGCAGTGTCCACACCCCTGCAGCCATGGCTGACACAAAGGAGCCGGTCAGAGGGGTAGAGGGCTGGGAGGAAGGTAGAGGGGTGCTGGGCGAGTGTGTGGGCCCTCTGTTCCTGGGCTGGACATGACTGTAAGTGTGTGTGAGAGTGTCCGAAAGAAAGATGCAGAGGTGGGGAAAAGTGAGACAAAGTGACACGCACACACGTGTCAGAGAAACGCAACCGGGCATACCGTCATGATCACACCTCGTTCTCCCAAACCCACAGGTATTACATGCTCTAGGTAACACTGCAGTGCAAGCCAATTACAGTAAAGGTCTTCTAAGGAAATCCCACCCCATCCAGCAACGGACATGTTCAAGTGACATGTTCCTTTTTTTTCACTCTGGATTTGTACCATCTGTTTTCATTTTGTTGATAGGACTGGCATTCCTCGCGTTGGCATGGGCCTGCCTAGCTTATCTCCACGCTGCTCTCTGCGCTACTCACCTCCTGGGAGTGCCCGCTTGTGATTGTGTTCCATATGCCTGCCCGCCTACCAGATGCATACCACACAGGTGCACGAGTGTGTGTGTGTGTGTGTGTGTGTGTTTGTGTGTGTGTGTGTGTGTGTTTGTGTGTGTGTGTGTGTGTCTGTGTGTGTGTGTGTGTGGGAGTGCATGAACGTTACCTGCTAGTGTGAGACAAATGTGAGCCCACTGTGTTGGTCTCTGCTCCTCTGTCTGGACTGGAGGGCTCCAGCCTCAGTGGCTTGCCGTGTGGTGTAGTAGTAGGGACTGCATGCAGCAGTGCAGTCCTGTGGAACGATGTCTCAGGGTGTCTGTAAGACAGAACAAAAGCCCTGCCGTCGTCGAGTAAAGCCCGTTCATACTTGGCGACACATGTCATGGAAAGGTATTTATGGGGATTTTCTGTTCAAGCCCCCCTAGTGTTTGTGACCGTAAGCATAGCCTGTTCCCTTCAAGGACTGTAACAAGGGTTATAAAGCTACGGTCCAGAGGCTGGGGTTTGAATGTATATGTTGGCAGCAGATGTGAAACTCCAGAGTTTCCGGGTTCACAGCAACTATTCATTCCTACCTCAGATGTTTTCATCTCATTTTGGCACATCAGATCTGGCAAGCCATTGGTGGCTGTGCTTTGGGGGCCTTTTCATTATCAAAAGAAAAGTATGAATTCTATAAATCCTCTCTTCACTTCACATTCCAAATACCTGGATGCTTTGTGCTATAAATCTATCTTTATTTCTTTATTTTATACGTGAACGTTTGATGTGACAGGGGAAATGCGGTGGCCAACTGTAGTCCTAAATCAATTGGAAAGAGGACATCTTTTACACGAAGGCTGTTGAAAAAACTACTCCGGTGTCAAAAGTGATATATCATGCTGGGTTTGTGGTGTTGGATGTATACTTAGTCAGGGGATAGAGTGCACTGTGGGGAAGCGGGGAGGGGGTAGAAGGAGGTACTTTAATATGATGGACATTTTAGATGTGGAGGCAGAGAGAACATTTTCGAGAGGGAGAGAGAGCTAAAGAGGGATGCAGAAAGAAAGGAGTCGCAGTTAATGAAACTTTAGGAGGACTACTTGGTTACACATTTTTTTTAAGTTTAGGTGATTAACAAAAAATCTATACTAGATGCAATATTGATTTTTTTGGGATATACATGTGAGAATCACAGAGTTTTTATTTGAAAGAAATAAGATTTGTTAAGCTTTGAGATAGTGTGAGCTATGACTTCGGGTTGTTGGCTGGGGATTTTGCTGTACTTTGGAGCTCATGGGTACCTGGTCTCAGGTGCTAACTACCTGTATCGCTACCCTACACGATCGTGCTACCGACCACACTGTTTCCATGGATACCGTGGCTACAACATGGGCTACCATGCTCCAGGTAAGGGTTATATGAATAGCCAAATATATGAGTTATTTTTGTTTTCAATCACTCTTTCTGTGGTAAACCGATTAGTTATGGAATAACACAGAGTGGACAAAATATTTGGCAATTTTTCAGAATTAAGTACAATACTTAACATCTCTAACTTAAACATTAAGAGTTAAAGTATATAAATATATAAAGTTGGACAGTCTCCTACCTACAAGTACATTTGTGGTGAGTTTTTCTCATTTAAATTGTTATTTTTCGATATAAAATACCTTGCGGTAAAGCATACCATTAAATTAATCAAAGTACCAAGCCAAACATCTAAATATATGAACCGCATATCTCACTTGAAATTTCAGCAAGAAAAATTTACTTTATTTGTGAGTTATACATATAACCAGGTTTTTCCATAATTTTGTTCACTCCCCGTATTTTCTGTAGGGCCAATTTCATTGTTTACATTTGAGGTCTTAACCATGACAGACATGGTTACAGGAAAGAGGCAATGCACTTGAAGTCCTTGGGTGCTGTAGTCCCACTTGAGGTTTAAATGGGTCATATCAAGCCAACCACAGCCAGGCCCGCGTTCCAAACCGTCTCAGTGTTATCAGGCCTTCTGCTATCTGTCTCCCGTGGGTCTGTCTGCAGGCTACTGGGCACTGCCCAAATACCGCCTGGACTGAATCAAAGTCAGGGAGGCATGCTCTCCTATCAGCAGGGAGATTACCCCCACCTCCCGTTTAGATGAAATGGGAATTATGAGACACGGATCGTGATCAGAAACACAAACAGCACGGCACTCCTGATAAGAAGTTGACAGATATGGTCAGTACAGCAACGATGGAATTCAGCTGTGGGGAATGAACTAACTAGCTACTGGAGAAAGTTTTCAAAATAGTTGTTTACGTGGGGCCATGAAGTCATAATAGGAATAATTTGATAGAAACCCCAAACTCGACGGCATCCAAACCGTATTTCCATGACTGAAAGAAGGCAGCCGCACGGTGCGTGTCTGTGGGCGCTGTGGCAGAAGTTGCTGGTTGAAAGCCCGTGGGCTTCCCGTAGAGGCTGTGGCTTCCCGGCGGTGGGTCGTGTTCTCCAGACATGGCGACCGAGCCAGAGGAACTCCGGCCGCTGTGGAGCAGCACCACAGGGGTTTGGTTTCCTCCAGAAGACCGCTCCGGCCAAACCGCCGTGTGCGGGTAGCAGGGGATGGAAATGGGAGGCTGGTCGGAGCCGAAGCTTGGCAGCGGCGTTGGACCAGGGCTCCACTGGTAGAGGGAGATACCCTGTGGTGCTCCCAAAGCAGGGAAGGTGTTCATGCTCAGGTAGAACTTAAGACAAGGTTAGACTTTGTAACGGAATACAATAAAATAGAACAAAGTGAATAATATTTTCCCCATTAAAGTGGTCTGGCCACAGCATGTATTTTAAACGAAAGCAGTGTGATAGAATCATGCTAATCTACAGTATAAGACTATACTGTAATTTACCACCCATTTTATTAAATATATTCTGACCTATCAGCCACTCCATAATTCACTGTGAAAAGACAATAATATGGTTTACATTATATCCACATACATGTATTTCTAGTGTAGCTTTCTTCAGGAAGCCAATGCATTTGAACAATGCCGTGCGGCCCCAGGACACGGCTTCTGTTGCAGAGACCAACAGGCCTGACAGGCTGTCTGCAATGAGTGGAGAGGGGTGGGTACTCTGTGTTTCCGTGTACTGCCTTTATGTAAGAGAGCCGGGTTAGGGTGCTGTGACCGCCCTAAGCTTTAGCTGCTGCTTCGCCTGTCTGGATGGGTCCCGCTGCATGTTACTCCCATGGCGTGACACCAAGGGATCTGGTAGCCTGGCTTTTCTTTCTTTCTTTCTTTCTTTCTTTCTTTCTTTCCTTCTTTCTTTCATTCCTTCTTTCTTTCTGTTGCTATGATCTCTTCCTTGTCCTCTATTGTGCGCAGAGGCAGCTTGATCACGTTAGCCACAGTTAAGCCACCATTGAGTGGGATATATTGGCATGACACTATAATTCCATTAATGGTGTATTTATGGGGCCGTTATTCTCTTGGTTTGTTATTGTCATTGTGACGAATGTTTAGAAAACGTCTTAAAGGATTTGCCTGCGACGAAGAGTGCGTTGCAAATCATTGCATATTCTCGCCATTGTCAACTGACAGAAAAGAAACAGAATACAGCTGAGAGAATAATATTATTAGTCCTCAATATGTCTCTAGAGACAAATATTTCTCCTCCTTGTTTCACCAAACACCACTTCCAACAGAGCTAAAAGGGGAATACTTGAAATAATTTCTTACTAGATAATGCTCCTGCATACAACTTGCACCTCACCCAGACATGGTTACGAAAGCTGGCACTAGGCAACAGTCTCTCAGCGCTGGGTTATTCAGCTTCCTGAAAAGTAGAGTAACTCCTTCCGCTCTTTACAGTGATCAGTGATACATAATGACAGTGAGCAGCACTGCAGTTATTCTCATTGAGGCAAAGTAGCAGACAGCACACTGAGCCATGAAGGTTTGTTTTCTTTCCTTTTTGTTTATATTGGGCTTAGGTGTCTTATACGTCTTTTGGTTACAATGTGTTTGGAGACCAAACAGAAGCATCGGTGACGCCTCAGGGCCGTCGGTTAAGTGACTCCAAAACTAATAAAACGTAATGACCTTTGACCTTTCAACGGAAATTGGGCTGTACCGTTCGTTGTACATTTGGATTAAATGGCAATGCAAATTTCCTCACAAAACAACATTTGCAAACTAAGAACCCTCTGCTTTGTTTGTTTTTAATAGTGGTGCGGTGCTGTGGAATGTGCCCAGTTTGTTGTCCTTCAATGGGGCTATCTCCGTTTGCCATGTCCCACTTTCTAAGAGGCAGCGGAGGAATTTTAATTTGCTTTTGAACATTCACTAGTTGTTACCACATGGGGGAGTTTGTTTGTTCGGGCACAGTCGCTCTCAGTGGAGACGTTTTGACTCTCATCCATCATCCTTTCCTTTTAAGATACAGAATAAATCGTTATCCCATACAGTTAAACATGTCTGGCTGTCAGCATGGGAGTTTTTTTGGGGGGCTAATGCTAAGCACTCATTTCTGGTCTCCTTCTCCCTTTTTCGTCTGGCAGATATAGACGAGTGCCTGGTCCACAACGGAGGCTGCCAACACAGATGTGTGAACACCAGGGGCTCCTACCACTGCGAGTGCAACCCGGGCTCCCGGATGCATGTGGACGGACGCACCTGCCTCGGTGAGCTAAGGAGAGAAAGGGGGCTGTCTATGTGGCACAGATCACGCAGAAGCTCACCGCAATAAAGGATGACCCATAAATAATAGCTCACACAAAGTCATTTGTTTCTGATGATGATGATGGAACTGCAATTGTTGTTCCTTGCAAATCTTTTCATGTATTTCACTAATGTTCCCTCAGGGTGATCACACAGGAAGACACACTCACACATTGTTTTTACAGGGTAGACAGTGCAGAACAGTTGCTTACCAGTGATCAGTGATACAACCATTATGACAGTGAGCAGTGTGCAGAAGTGAGACTAGGCCAGAGTGGGCACCAGAAAGCAAAAAGCCTCACCCGTTCCCCATGTGAGTCCTCTCGACCGGCGTTTCCGAGCGGCAGTGCCCTCCTTCTCTGGTTCATGCCCTCAACACTCTGTTAGCCCTCAGCCTCTGGTTTTGTTTACACAGTACCTGCTCCTTGTCTCTGTTGACGCCTATACGCCCGGCACCTTGTACAGCCGCAGGGCTCTCAAAAACAGCTGATACGGCGCTCAGTGTAAACCCAAGATCATGTTGCAGACTCAGGAATGTAAACAGAGTGTCTTTGCCTGACTGATTTTCCGATGGAAACGTTACGTGCGTTGCGTTTGGCTCGGCTCGGGCGGCGTGCAGGTGGGACAACAACAGCTAGGGTGGTGACAGCAGTGTCGTCCCCCCCCCCCCCCCCTCCTCCTTCCTGACAGCCACAGAGCGGGGGGAACTGACAGGTCCCTCTAATCATCACAGTGCACATGTGGCGGGGCGATGCTTATCGACGAGGCCACATACCTCTCCTCTGACGGAGGAGGCCCGTGAGAACTCAACGGGAGCGTTGCCGCCTCCGGAACCCCCGACGTATCCGGTCCGAGTGTAGCCGTGGAACGGAAGCAGACAGAGGTTCGCCCTGCATGCCGATCCTTGTAGAGGCCTGAGAGAACAGAAGACGTGTCCTCCGATATGACCCCCAGCCTCCCTGGCCTTGCCCTGTTCCCTGGGCTCCGCTCCAGCTGCTGAGTGTGTGCCCAGCCGGGGAGGTCAATCAGGCGGGCTGATCCCACGGAACGTGCCCCGGGCATGGATGAAGGCCCTCCAGACATCTGAAGGGGCTCCTGACGGAGGGAGGCTTTGTCTCTGACCTGGCCTCTATCAGGCCGCCGTCTTGGCACTCCACCTGCTGCCAAAGCTATCTATCCACCCATCTGTGTGTCTGTCTTCTCGAGGAGATCAAAGCCCGGCCTGGCTTTTCATCGAGTGCTGGGGGGGCCAGAGGGAGGGCAGGGGGGGGGGGGGGGGGAAGGGTGGGCGGGGAATATTTCGCTGGCCTGGACCATCACAAATAAGCACCGGAGTGACC
>JAVQIZ010221565.1:0-18067 GCA_036023535.2 Galaxias brevipinnis | reverse complement strand
TAGGTACACCTGTTCAACTGTTCGTTAACGCAAATATCTAATCAGTCAATAACAAGGCAGCAACTCAAGGCATTTAGGCATGTACACGTGGTCAAGACGACTTGGTGGAGTTCAAACAGCATCAGAATGGGGAAGAAAGGTGATTTAAGTGACTTTGGCATGGTTGTTGGTACTAGACAGGCAGGTCTGAGTATTTCAAAAACTGCTGATCTACTGGGATTTTCACGCACAACCATCTCTAGGGTTAACAGAATGGTCTGAAAAAGAGAAAATATCCAGTGAGCGGCAGTTCTCTGGGCGAGAATGCCTTGTTGATGCCAGAGGTCAGAGGAGAATGGCCAGACTGGTTCAAGATGATAGAAAGGCAACAGTAACTCAAATAACCACTCGTTACAACCAAAATTTGCAGAAGACCATCTCTGAACACACAAGACGTCAAACCTTGAAGCAGATGGGCTACAGCAGCAGAAGACCACACTGGGTGCCATTCCTGTCAGTTAAGAACAGGAAACTGAGGCTACAATTCGCACGGGCTCACCAAAATTGGACAATAGAAGATTGAAAAAATGTTGCCTGGTCTGAGTCTCGATTTCTGCTGCGACATTCGGATGGTAGGGTCAGAATTTGGTGTAAACAACATGAAAGCATGGATCCATCCTGCCTTGTATCAACGGTTCAGGCTGGTGGTGTAATGATGTGGGGGATATTTTCTTGGCATACTTTGGGCCCCTTAGTACCAATTGAGCATCGTTTAAACGCCAGTCTACCTGAGTATTGTTGCTCACCATGTCCATCCCTTTATGACCACAGTGTTCCCATCTTCTGATGGCTACTTCCAGCAGGATAACGCGCCATGTTACAAAGCTCAAATCATCTCAAACTGGTTTCTTGAACATGACAATGAGTTCACTGTACTCAAATGGCCTCCACAGTCACCAGATCTCAATCCAATAGTGCACCTTTGGAATGTGGTGTAATGAGAGATTTGCATCATGGATGTGCAGCCGACAAATCTGCAGCAACTGAGTGATGCTCTCATGTCAATATTGACAAAAGCTCTAGCACTTTCAGACTATGCCACAAAGTATTAAAGCAGTTCTGAAGGCAAAAGGGGGTCCAACCCAGTACTAGCAAGGTGTACCTAATAAAGTGGCGTGTGTGTACTACATATCTATATCTCTATATCTCTATATCTATATATATATTTATATATCTATATATAATATAATGAATATTTATTTATATAGCACTTTTCAAAGTGCTTATGAAATTTTCCGCCTAAATGGAACATCCTGGTAAGTTTTATTTAGACTTTTTGAGTATGTTTCTGTATTTTATGGATTATGTCATTAAAGCTGCCTCTAGTGTTTGTTCATACTGAATGAAAACAACACTGACAGGCCTTACGGATGTTTACTTTAGTCTCTTAAGGGCATGCCTGAGCTAGTATGAGGTAAGGTAAGTTTCATGCACAAATGGTAACCAAGTGATTATCACTGAGCGGCCCAGTCGTATACACAATGTGTTTGGCTGTGCAGTAGGGCTCATACTTACTCAAATATATTGCTTTAAGTAGAGAAGACGACTACTCTGGAATCCATATAAGAAACTAAATATGAAATCAAACAGGACCCATCCACAGGTAATCTACCTGAAAATAACATGTTTACCATTTTGCAAAGGTAACATTGAACAGTTGAATCATACATGTTCTCTTTTCAGCAAAGACTCTTTCAAGCCAATTTAATTGAGCCAAGTGCCTCTCTTGATCAGGGTAAGTAAATTATAAACTGTATTGTTCCATGTTAAAGTCTGCATCCCTGAATTGTTTTTGACTTATCAAGATAATAATTTGCTCCATGTAATGCATTGAACCGCTGTTTGCTTAAAATTCAACAGATCATCTGTTTATATGTATTTAGGGCAGCCCAGCAATGCCATACTAGTTGACAGCCATACAGTATCTCTCCTTACTTACTTTTTTTTTGTAGATTGCTGCGGAGAGTGCTGCAACAGAAGAACCATATGTGTCTCCATTATATTTCTAATAGGCTTTGTCTTGACAGTAGTAGGTGTTGTTCTTGCCTTGATGTTTGGTATTCCTAAGCGTCCCCCTGGTGAGTTAGTAAATCGTTTTAATACTATGACTTGGAAATAATGGAAACGGTTAAAAAATAAATCACTAATTATTAATGACGTGTATATAATTTAATTCCTCTGCAAAGTGAATCGTCAGTGTAGGACAAAAGAGAATGGGACAGGATTCCTTTGCGATGACAAAGTGACCTGCATCCTACCCTCAGAACTCTGCAACGGGATAATGAACTGTCAGAGTGGAGCTGATGAAGAGACAGACATGTGCAGTTATGAACCACATGAAACACCTCATTGCAATAGACAAAATTATGAAAGTGCCTTGGGGAAATAACATAGTACTGTGCAATAAGATTACTTGATTACTTTTCAGATAATCTACCAACCAGTCTCCCAGGATATCTTGTTTTTCGATGCGGAAACTCCCGTAACTGGATATTTGTTAATAGGAAATGTGACCACATCAATGACTGTGGAGACTGTTCTGATGAGATTGGAACATGTGAGTGAACTTCTATCATTATATAATGTATTATGAGGCAGTTTTAAGACACTATTTGCATCACTCATGGTCCTCTGTGTACTACTATTCCAGTTGCTAGCTGCCCTCCTTCCTGTGGAGACGGATGGTGGTCCTGCACTCCTGTTGAATTTCAGTTCTGCTCCTGTATCCCCAGGAGTTTATGCCGAGACGGCCGGCAAAATTGTCATGACTGGTCCGATGAGTACATTTGTCCAAAAATCAGCTAGAATTCACATTGACAATAGAATGTGACTTGAAACATAATGTATATAAAATAAAAATTTTATTTGTGAAAGTTACATCAATATCTGTTTGTACAGTAAAACAGTTAAACACTATGGAACTCAGCTTGTAAACGTTTCTGGACACCAGATATCATGGCTATTAATCAGTCAACAAAGTATGGCTGGTTACAACTTCCCACAGTGAACTAGATGCAATCCTTAATAGCTGTTTAGCAGGTCCAAGTCATCTTCAGTGAGAGTTGCTGAAGAGAATTGTTTTGCTGGAGGACTGTGAGGGTTGCTTTCCCCATACTCTGACTTTTGCTTCCTTTTCTTTACATTTTGTGAAGACATTTCTTTTTGTGTATTTGTTGTCCGTAAGAACTGAGAGAAGTGTGTGTGGTTGCTTGTTGCTACTTTGTAGAAGTGTACCATCTCCTTCTTGCCATCTTCCTCATTATTCCAAACGAGAGGTGCCGCAGTAAGTACTTCACGGACAAACTTTTGCCTGCCAACTGAAAAGTAACAAGACATGTTTTAAATGTTGGTGGAATACTTGAATTAATATTGTTTGTGTTCTTCAACTTCTTTGACTACAAGACACACAGACAGATTGGTTATTATTCAAATACAATGCGAAAAGAGGCACTGAAAACTCACAAAATCGAGACGCTGATGTTCTTGATTCTTGAACCTTTTTCTGTTTAGGCAGTAGTGCTGCACTTGTTTCCCACTGTTTGGTGACCTAAATCATGTATAAATTACATTCATAGTCAGAGTATACTAGGCCTACAACTACTTGTGTGCTGTCTTTGAACAACCGCTTGAAGAGAAGTGTTACAAAAACGTACCTGCTCGGCCCACCCCTCGGTTTTACAACAAGAATGATCAAAGATATCCAGTGGTTTTTCAGAGTGTACAAGCCCCATTGTATCCCAGAGGGCTTCTTTCAGTGATGTGCAAAGCTGAAAATTAAACTTAAATATTAGCTAACCCATTAGCTGATGAATTCTATACTTAAAACATGATATCAAGCTACTTTCTTACCTTTAAATGAGTTCCTGAAATATCCAGATTTTGTAATTTCGGAAGGCATGTTAGAAATCTAATTGCCTTATCAGAGATAGGGTTGTCTGTATAAAGTAATAAAATGAAAACAAATGTGTTTAGTAGTCAGACCATTCTATATTGACTATGGATGGGCACTACAAGTCAACTATTCGAGAGATGACCTGCTTGTCCAAGGTGAAAATGCAAGTTGATTTATTAAATCTATGTCATAAAAACCAAGCAAGTAAATATTTAAGTAACACAAAATTATAAAAAAAAAAAAATTAAGTTATATGATGACTTTCCAGTCACTCACAGGATAGATCCAGCAGCTGCAGTTGGCTCAGTCCCTTCTTCATCATCCTTATGGGGGCAGTCAATCTCTGAAGACCCATGTTTGACAGATTGTTTCCCCCAATGAAGAGCTGGATTAGGCTACTCGATGAAATTCAAAGAAAAATAAGAGTACGATTTTATACATGCATGCACAGGCCATCATCTGGACGTTTAAGCACTATTTTATTTATTTACCTAGACAATGACTCTGATGTAAGATGCTGGAACATGTCATGACTGTCTCCTAGTCTGCAGCCAAAGAGATCCAAAGACTTTAAACTATGGAATGTCTTGATTTCGCACATCCTCTCAGCCAATAGAGGAAATCTATTAAGAAAGTAATACATTACAATGGTGTAATTGTTCTTGGAAACAGTTAAAAGAAATGTGGGCATTGCAATAAGGAAAAGGATGGGATAACTACAATAAAAACTATTATAGCTACCTGTTTCGCAGACTAAGCGAAGAAAGAACCCTTTCCCCATAAGCATCGTTGAATAATTGGAGGGCCCTGGGAGCAATATCTGGATTAGTGAATATTTGTTTTTCTTCAGCTGCTGCAAACAGTCTATTCCCTACTTGCTCAGGGAAGCCAACCAGGGAGTCTACATGGTGAATATTGTCAGCAATGAACAGCAGAGATATATCAAAGAGGGACTTGGCTGTGTATCTCAGACTTCCCTCTTCATTGTATGTGAAGACAAAGTGCTCTTTTCTTAAAATCAATGGATTTGTCCTGCTGCACGATGCAGCTGGCTTTGTCTCTGTAAGCACTATGTCATTGACACCGACACGACGCAGTTGCCCTCTTTCACGGACATACAAAGTTCCAGTGCCAGAGTCAAGGTCGGACATTTCTTCCTTCTTTCGTCTCCAATGTTGAGTTGTTATTTACGTGTTAGCTTGCTGCCTAACATAACGACTTTTAACGACAACTGCGAAAGTCTTTCCAACTTGGTACACGAAAGGCTCAAATATGCATTTACAGTGCAAAGCATCAATATGCTTTTCACATTGACAGCCAGGCAGAAGCCACCATTCTGATCCTGCCAAATGTCTTAACTTCATTCATGTTGTCAAATGTCTGAGGAACTAGACCTTAGAGCTTGCTTCTGAACTAAAAAGTGACGTTAACTTCCCTAAGTGAACTACTTGCTATCACAATAAAAGTTCACAAGACGCCTTCACGAGACACTGTCAGTACATGGATTTGGTTAGTGTCTCTCTTCCGTGACCGATTATCATAAAATCTTTATTTTGAAAAACGTGGAAGAGGAAGAGCCTTTGTTTACATGCTACGTGGAACCATACTGTGTGTGTGGAACGGCTAAGTGAAGTAAGAAGTTCGTTAACAAGGTTTAATTGTAAGCCGCTAAAAATATGATACAGTCTACTACGGGTAATGGTGTTATGGCTCAGGATTAAAAAGTCTGACGTACATTTTCAGATATGGTTTTGCGTTCATCTGTATCTTAACGTTAACTAGCAATTGGTAGCGTACGTTAGCTCGCTTGCTTGATTACGTTGGCTTTCTCACGTTAGTCGTTACTATCTTCTTGTCCACTTCAGTCTAGAAGTGTGCTAGAACTGGGAAATTATGTTAGCTATTGTAAGGGTAGTTACATAGCAAACACACACAAGATACATAGACTTGATCGTGTAGTTCCCCCTCTTACATGATGCCACTATTTGTAAGTTAGGCCTGTCCTTGCACTTCACTGAAATGTATTGTTGAGTCCTGCTAGAAAAGAATATGCAGTTGATATTTTATCTTTGATTTTATTGCATTACAGAGACATTGGATTACAAACTGCTTTTACTACTAAATCAAGTCGCCTAAATGGCGTCCAGTGATCATTTTCAATTTCAAGGTGTGTAATATTCTTATCTGACCTCCCTGGATTCAAACTGTCAAATAGTCGTTGTCCATGTAGTTACATTTTAATGTCATTTTTTTTACGTACCATTTTATGTCACAAAACTAGAATTTGAAGATGCTGCAAATTTATTGGGAAGCAATAGGGACGCAACCACCATCAGTATTGATGATGCCGAATACAACCCTCGGCAAGAAGGGCTTGGTGAGATGAGTCCCAATGATGAGGAGGATGACTCCATGGCAAATGATGATAAGGCAGAGGTGAGAAGAAATGCATGTGTTTTTCTTGCCATGTTTTTTGTATTTGAGGTCTTTATGAAAAATCACGTACTTTTATTTTTCTTAAAAATTGCAAAAGAAACCAATTTGAACAGTTTAATACCCATTAAAGATTTGCATTATGACAACCCATTAATTCAGTTGATTATCGGATTGCATTTTTTTTTCTCCACAGCTGCTTGGTGGCCCTAAGAAAAATGCCCCTTTCTGGACCTTTGAATACTATCAAACATTCTTTGATGTTGAAACCCACCAGGTATTAAGTCCAACATATTGTTTTTGTAATCTAATGTGTTCTATAGCCACGATTGTATATGAAAAACTTAATATTTCACATGTTATTAGCCAGTGTCCATCTTAAATCACCATCAGGCCTTTGGGATTTTTGCCACCTAATCTTCTTCTCTTTATTTTCTATTATTCATTCACAAGCTCCTTGTTTGTTAAATTATTTCTTAAATAGTTAGGGATTGCTCATGTAAATAATAAACATTAGATATAATGATAGATTGTTAGGTTATACAATTTCTACTTTGTGTAATTGTACTCAAGGTGAGAGATAGAATCATTGGATCAGTACTGCCCTGGCGGGGAAAAAACTTTGTTCATAATTACATCCGCAAAAACCCCGATCTATATGGTTAGTGATTCCAACATGATATATTTGAACATTTTCACATGATAAAAAAGCATGCATTTTCATTTAAATTACTTAACCTTGAAATCTGAATTAATTTAATTTGAAACAAAAACATTCAATATTGTCATTTGTGTTTCCAGGCCCATTCTGGATTTGTGCTACACTTGTCTTTGCCATTGCAATAAGTGGAAACATCTCAAAGTTTCTGGTGCACCTTGGTCAGGCAAACTTGAAATATGTACCAGAGTTTCGTAAAGGTCTGTGGCTTATTTTTCAAATTCCCATATTTGCATAAGAATCGAAAACATAAAACATTTAATGTTGGGCAAACTTGGATCACAATATCTTTTTATTTATTTATTATTGACTTTCCCAGTGACCATAGCTGCAACAGTAATCTACAGCTATGCCTGGCTGGTACCTCTCGGCCTCTGGGGGCTGCTGATCTGGCGAAACAACAAAGTCATGAACCTGGTGTCCTACTCCTTCCTGGAGATAGTCTGTGTCTATGGATATTCCCTTTCCATTTACATACCCGCTGTGGTAGGTGCTGAATTTATTTTCCATAAAATTATAATTATTCAAAAGGATTGGATTTAAGATGGATATACATTTTTTGTAAGCGTATTTTAAGTTTTTGTTGTCAAACTTTTTTAATGCAGGTTTTGTGGATCATACCTTATGAAGGAGTGAGGTGGTGTTCGATAGTGTTGGCCCTTTGTCTGTCTGGCTCTGTTCTAGTGTTAACCTTTTGGCCTGCAGTCAGAGACGACCATCCCAGGGTTTCAATAGCAATCATGTCAGCTATGGTTGCTCTGCATGTCCTGTTGGCTGTCGGTTGCAAGGTAAGCTCTTGTAAAAACATTGTGTTGCTTTTTTTCCCACTGTGTTCAGTTGCATAACGCAATGACGTAGTAGTAGTTTGAGAAATTCAATGCATCTGTAACTGTCACCACGCGCCGACTGAGCAGAACTCCATTTTTATTAAATCAAGTATACTAAGCTGGCTGTATTTCATGGCGTAGAGAATGACAAGGATCTCTTATTGTTCAGAAATTCCCTAAGTAGTGTAACAGTGCATTGAACTTGCTGCCCTTGTTGTTACATGTTATGTTACACTGCAATTTTTTTGCAAGGTCATCTGTGTGTGTTGCTAGCATTAGGACACTTAGGGGTGTCAGGTTAGCTTAGACTAGGGAGACAGCCTGCTTAATGGAAACAATGACCATGGCTTTCAACTATCATGTCTGTTCTCTACCCCTCCACGTGTGACTGCTGCCAGATTCACATGGGTGTCAGGTGCTATATACGGTGTAATTTGGAAGGGGGCAGTTTCCGAAGAGTCAACCATATCTGATGGTTTGTAGTTTTGCTTTACTTTTGCTCTAATCAATTTGTTTATGTTTCTCTCAGGCATATTTCTTCAGTAGACCAGAAACTGAGACAAACCCTAATGTTGAACCCACAACAGTAGCAGTCAAATCTTCCCCATCGACGTAGGCGTATGGGACTCTTGTCTAAAGGTAAAAGATTTCTGACAGTATACTTACATGTAATTAATTACAGCTACTATTAACTAGCTTAATTCAAAGGTCGACGTGTAATGAGGCCTGCCAGGGATATATAATGTCAATTAAATGATTGAATGTGAAAGAGGAGTCAATTATTACTCTTGTTAACCAACATCTGATACTAGACTTCCTGTACATGATTTCTCCTTCTTAATCAAGTGTTATTCTCTTTTAATTGCAGGTTCTCCCGTTGCTTTATTAGACGGAATCAGGTTTCCTTGACAATGAAGTCATGGATGGTATGGATTTCACCTGCACTTGGTCTTTCTCTCTAGGTTTAAGACCGGCTTGACATTAGTTGCAGGAATGCTATTTCTAATGGAAAGGAATAAAGGAATCTAAACAGCCTTTAAGATATATAGCTGGGCTGGGTGTTTCCAAATAGAAGATAAATATTTAGGTTTGATTTGCCATCAAATTGTTTTGATGTTCAATATTTTGATGAACCTTTCATGCATTTTGTTAACAAAAATGTTTTATATTGAATGTTTTTTGTTGTTGTTGGTCTTTGGCTGGACCTCTCAACAGCGACACGTTTAGAGTTGGGTAATAACTGATCTATCCAGTTTGTTCAAGTACATCAGTTTAGAAATTACTGGGTTTTACTGCAATTTGGATTTATTAGCAAAGCTTTGTTCCCAGCAAATATTTAATCTATTCATATTTTCTTGGGTGGAATTATACCTTGGGTACCCTGGGACATGTTTTCCATTTTTGTTATTTAATTCCATGGGAAATATAGAACATATCCAGGGTGGTAAAATCCTAATAAATGGTCTCGTAAAATAATTGTTCCTTATCTATAATTGAGCATTTTATTGTTTTGTTAATAATATGAAAATGTTTACTAGTTGCACTGTTCTGAAAATGTCTGGGGAAAGTGATATTTTTTTTGGTCAGCTTTTGACCATGTTCATGTTAGGCAGTACATCTGTACGATTTGATAGTATAAATATTTAAAGGAGATTTTGAAACTAACAGGGGCAGAAGTATAGCATCTCAAGGTCACCACGTACTTTGCAAACAAGACATGCATTTGTTGTTGCCCACTAAATAAGTCAATCAAAAACTGTCAAACTGATCTGGGAAAAGATAAAATCTACTGTATCATTGATGTGTTTCTAGAATCAAGTAATTCGGAAAGTGTCATGAATAGCTTATTCCTGCACTGCAGCCTAGATTCTGCTAATGGTGAGCACACAGTTATTATCTACTTGAGACATTAAAACCGTGGTTAGCGTCTGACATTTCAAAGGATTTCCAGGGTCAAGTATTTTATTTCATTCACAAAATAGAGAAATTGTGTCACTCGAAACTGTGTCAAAGGAGTGGTGTGGCCTAATTAGTGGTCATTCTAGCTCCAGCTTTGAGTTACACTGGACCTACCTCTTCAACTAGAAAGTCAGATAGAGGGATATCAAAAGCTTTAGATTAGGCAGGTGGCTTCGCTTGTTTGTGATGGCAGAACAAGGACGGAAGGTACATGGAGACACTGAATATTGTTTTGTTTTAGCTGTAAAAAATCAAGAATTGTAAATTCCATTATTGAATTAAATTAGAATTAAAGAATTAAAGAAGAATTATAGAAGAAGGGCAGGATGGCCACACCAAATGGAAAAGCAGAAAAAGTGTCTAAACTTGAAACATTAAAACTTTTGGAGAAATGCAGACAAGAAAGAGACGAGGCAATGCATAAGGAAAGTGTGGTTAGGGAGAAGTTGAGACAGTTCGAAACACGAATGCGGTCAACAGAGGCACTGAAGCTGAAACTAAAACCCCTGACTTTGGAAAATAAGGAGCTGAAGAAAACTTTGAAGACTCTTCGACAAGATTTAGGACTGGAATCCAGCCCCAAGTTCCAAGGAAAAACTACTAGGGACATCATGAGTGACTTTCATGAGAAAGAACGTCAATGCAATTCACTGGTTGAAAAAGCTGGGAAATTGAGTTTGACTATTGATGATTTAACATCAGAATTGGCAAATGTGGTCACCTCTAAAACTCTTCTAGAAGATCAGGTGGCATCATTGCAACAAAATCTTAAGGATATGACAAATAATCAGCGCCGTTTGCTCAAATTGTGGGAGGACAAGAGGTCTCAAAGGGAGCAACTCACTCTTCCTTCTATTTCTCATAGACCTGGACAGAAATTGGGTGTGGCCCATAAAGCTGTTCAGACCGAGATGTCTATCGACGCGTCTCAAAAACTCCCCTTCAATGCATTTGAGACTAAGACATCTCGCTGGGACACTGATAAAAGGTCTATTTTTGACAAACAAAGCTTTGCATTTTTGCCAAATGGCAATCACCATCATGACAGGACAACATTCCTTCATGATGAAAATAAAGGAATGCAAAATTTATTCTGATTAGGCCATGGCATGCAATTCTGGACAATACTGAATCCTAGGCCAACTGAATTTTAGAAATTATTATAATTGCTTGATTGTAATAGGTTAATGGAACTTATTTGGTAGCATTTTCTAAGAAGAATTAAAGGTCATGTAAATAGCTAATTTAACAGGTTCTTTTCTATACTTTACTTTATTGGCATGGATCCTTTTCCAATAATATGTATATGTGGATGCACAAAGAAATATCTTACAGATGATGTTAGTTTACTATTGTATGGACAGCCTTTAGACCAAACAAATAGATACAATAATAAAAAAGCATATAGTTCACTTCTGTGACAGAATAGGTATGGGAATTGACGATCAGTTTTGCTGGGTACCAGCCCATGTAGGGGTGGAAGAAAATGAAAACGCAGATAAAATAACAAAGAAAATGCGAGTGAAAAAAGACCAGAAAAACATTAAGGTTCTGTTGGGTAGGGGAGACGCCACAGCTTTAATTTGGATAGTAATACTGAAAGTATGGCAGGTAAGGGGGTATTCAGATATGACAGGACATATATAATGTGATATGTGAACGATTACGGCTAGGGCATACTGGGCTTTTTAGTTAGAAAGCATGTGAATCTGTGTTTAGTTAGAGACAGTGGAACATGCAATAATATTATTTTGTAAAACAATATATGATGTAAGGTTAATATTGTTTTTTAGCGGGGTTGAGGAAGGACAGTAGTTTGGCTCGTTTTTTGGAGTCTGTGTGAAGAGTTTTAATTTATGTGGAACACTGGACAAGTATAGAATTTCAGGATAATAATCCCCATACCCCAGTAGGTGACCGTAAATGGGAGAAATTGATAAGATTGTATTGAAGGAATTAGTTTAATTTAAATGAGACACTTTAGTAAGGTGCATTGAATTTAAATAGTAATGATCTCTAAACTCCAGGACAGTAGGCGGCGGTAATGCACCGAATAAACTGGTCTGCGAACAGCAATTTAAAACCACCGAAGAAGAGAAGTGACTTGGAAGAGCAGTAGAGAAATAGTCCTTTGAAAATTGCATGTGGCGCGCAATGGGAATTTCTTCTGTGTGCCTGGAATGCAACTAAGAAGTCAGCTAGCGGTGTATTTTGCTGTCGTGTTACCCTGCTTTCGCCTAACATGTTTATTACTGAACAAAGCTGTTGGTTTGAAAGAAAGGTAAGTTCAAATATTGAAACCACAAATATCTTTTACTTAACGTTAGCTAACTAACCATCTTAGCTAGTTAGCTAGCTATTTGTATAGTTTGATGGTAGTAGTACCACTGGTAGTACCAGACTGTAGTTTAGCCCCGTTGGAATTGTGAAAATAATATGGCAGCCTTGGCTTGAGTTTATAGCGACTTAGCTACCAACTGACTACTGTTTATTTAGTTTATGTCATTTAAATATCTAACTCAACGTTGATCAAACACCTGATCCCTCAATACCAGCGAGCATTACAAGGTGGCCCTGTTGTCAACTAACTAGATATGGATGGAGAAAGTTTCATTTAATTGTGTGTTTTTTTGCAGGTAATATGCTGGAGAGCTGCGGCAAGTATTGCTTGGGCAGTGCTTCTGCTACCACCCACTACAGCTGTTTTTGTGGTCCTTAGCAGATTCAGTCTCTTCCATCCCATTCAGTGGCTATCAGGTCAGCATTTCGTCTTACGGCACATTCGAGCCTGTTTAAAAAATTATTCCAGCCTAATGATATACATTTTGACTGAGGCTTCACCAGGCTTTGATTCCCAATTCTAGATTGTCTGGCCCTCCTTTCTAGTGCTAGTGCCATCTTCTCTTTCATCCTGCTATGTGGTGTGGTCCTACTTGTTGGATTTTTCAACCTAGAGTATTACACAGGTGAGGGGCAAGTTATGTTTTCTTTAAACCATGATCATCAGATGGACCTTTGGTCTGTCTTGAGCTTTTTATTTCCATCCATCCAATCTTCTTAGACATATTCTCTCTTGAGGTTATATGTACCATAAATGTGGATTTTAAAGTAAGTCTTGCACCTCGACGCAAGAAGCGGTGTTCTTGAGTTCTGTACATGCAATGCGTTGTAATATACAATCCTTGCTCTATGTTTTGATTCCCTGTAGTTGTCCCATCCATTGCCTGTTCAAAAATAGCACTGCTGGGCCAACTAGTTCATCCCCGCCAGTTTGTCCATTCTCTAGTCCACTGTATAATGGGAGTAACAGTTGCCTGGTGCTGTGCAGTGACTATTGGGGGTAGATATCAAACACTTGGATACCCGTGCACACATGATGACAGGTAAGCTAAAGACAGGTTTCGTAGACACAGTCCTGATTTTCTCAAAAGTTAAATTATTGCTTTTTTAATGAATGCAGTATGTCATACTCTCGTCTCTCTACTTACCTTGGATGCAGCGTTGGCTCTCCCTTGATGTGCCTGAATGAATACCACCTCGTCCTGCTGCTAGCGGGGGCTTTTATTGGATACAGTCACAGCCTTCTGGGGGTTGTTCATAACATGAACTACATCTCTTTCCATACAGTTCAGGTACATATACTGTTCGCACAGTTAGATTTTAACACTACTGCTGTGCGTTATTTTAAATCTGTTTGTTTTGCTGCTTGGTGCTACTTTAACTCGGCCCCATTTCCTGTTTTCCTTGTTTTTTTTAGCAATTCAAATATCTTCGCTTTAAGGGGACCTTGCCATTGGTTGTGAAATGCGGTGCAACTCAAGCTCTTTATTCAATCAGGAATTATCTTGTTCTGTACTTCTTTTTGGGTAAGTTACCTCTGTTGCAAGGAAAGTCTTGCTTGTCTATCTTAGCTTGCTTGATAAGAAAGTCAATCAATCTCCTTTTTGAACAGGTTATGCTCCAAGAGCATGGATCTGTCAAACACTTGATCTCCAATTAAACAGGTTTTTTTAATTTATATATATATAAATATATTTCTATAAAAAAAAAACAGGAACCATCTTTATTAAAAGTCACCTATTCCCCCCAAAAATGTTTTATGCATTTGTTCTAAATAGCCACAAACTGCAATATAAGTCCTATGTTGTCTTCTGCTCAGCTCTCTTCATCCTCTGGACACAGTGGCTGGACTGGTGGACCTCTCCTTGCTGTACCACCTATGGATCAGTGGCACCTTTCTCCTTCTGACTTGGTACATCACTGTGCTGCTTTTTAGGATCTTTGTCACTGAGGTACACTGCAAAGATTCCTTTATTGCCTACTTTCCTTTCCATTGATGTCTGTTGAACACTAGAGGGCATTGTTGTCCGTGATAGTCTAGTCTTTTTTTTTTTTAAATGTATTTTCTAATGGGAATCTTTTCTTCTCTCTGTGGCCTAACTAACCAGTGAAGGATTATTTTTCAGGTGTACAGTTTTCCTGTGCACTCTACCTTTGCCGAGGATTCCCACCAGTGCCTTCCAAGTGTCCTCCCTGGCAAGCAGCCAATGATATTAAAGGTAAATTGAACAGCACAATAACTGAACTTGAACCTCAAATAAGTGTCTAAACCAGCTCTTTTGACAGTAATTCCATTGAGATTAAAAACTTTTGTCAGTAGAGTGTAATTTCTTAGTGTTATTCAAGCATTCAAAATAGACTTTTCAGTGAAAAAAGGTAATATACAAGTATATAATAATAAACATATAATAATAAACATCAAAACATCTCCAAATGCTTGCAGTTCACCTGCTACCACATGAGCTTTATTAATTTCCGGCGCGCGGTTCTTATTCTTTACCTTGTAAAATGACCTCCCTGCTTACCTTGCCAGTTTTTAGCTCTGCAAGACTTGGCTCTGCTCTCCCAACACTCTCCTGCTAGGCGCCTGGAAGTCTTCAACCTCAGCCAGCCAGGTCAGCATAAAGGTTTTCAGATGTAAAGGAAATAAAACAGACTTTGACTCCAGACCATTTATTTGAAGAAAGTTGTGTGTCTTCATCACTCAAATGAACAGGTAGCTTTTAACATTTCGTCCTTCTTCGCTCTGAAAGTTTTCATTCTGCTCCTATCCAAGGTGGCCACCCTCATAACTGGAATGCCATCAGTAAAGAGTGTCTGTCTCTGTTGGCTGATTTGACCCAAAGGCTTGTTGGACACCACGAAACAGTATCCACCAATGGCCGTACCAAATCCCAGTCCATCAGCAGTGAAAAGAAGTCCTCCACATCTGAAGGCTCGGGTATAAAAAACTATGGTTGAATTTTTTTATTTTTGGCCCACTCTTTCATACCGATTGAAATTCAAGGATTCGCACTCTAGAATATGATCAGGGCTAGATTTAAATTTTATTGGCATAGTCCTAAAAGAAGTTCCAGCCAAATTAGTTTGGTTTGAGTCACTGCTAATTCACACACGAACACTTGGTTTGCTGTAGTTAGAGGGCAGGTATTGGAAGTTATCTAAATTACGATCTCTCAAATATTCAGTTGCATGTTGTTGATACATGTGGGGTACAGTTGTAAAATGTTCCTTCCTATTTTTTTTGTATGTGCCCCCCCGACTCTTGTCTGTTTCCTTTATGCAGTGGCTTCCTTTACGGAGGATCTCAAAACCCCTCGCCCCAGTGCTCTCCTCCGAACCCCTGGCTCAGTCTTCTTGCGCTCCTCCATGGGGGGCATGCGGAGCCCCTTCACCGCTCCCTTCACCCCTGATCTGGACAGCCCATTCTCCTCTCCGGCCCTGCGCCATCTAGCAGGCCCACCAGAGCCGTTCAGCCCTGGGTTTGGTTCTGTGCAAAGCCCACACATCATGAGAAGGGGCCCCAAACTTTGGTCTGCCTCCACAGGTAAGGGAAGGAAGACAAATGGATGGGCATGGAGATGGGTGTGTAATTTGTAGTAGCTGGTTGTTCCAGATATGTTTCAGATAAAATAGTGTTTTCTCACCAGTTACTTGCTTGCAAACAGATTCCCAGATGAGTGGCAGTCCCCCATCGTCCCCTGGCCCTGTGCCCAGTGCCACTCAGACAACCAAGAAACCCAGCTTCCTGGCCCAGTTCCTACAAAACAGAAAAGAACAGGTACGCTAGTCTTCTCACAAATTTCAGGATGTCTGTAAGATCGTATGAAGCTTTTGCCGATTGTGTTCTTCACAAGCTTGTTTTGGAATCTAGTTCTATTAAAGCCAACTTCCCTTTTGGTACAATTGTCCCCTTCAGGTTAAAAATTTCATGGCAAAGCGGGTGCTGATAATGTATTTGTTTAACAAGGTAAGGTTGTTTGTGGTGTGGGTTGTGCATGTGGTTTCTACCTGAGACTAGTGTGCACCTAGAGGGGCTAGCTGCATGTTCTTTCCACTAAGGTAGATTCAAATTAACCTACTAACGTAGAAACATATTTTAATGTCCATAATTAACTCTCAATGTGTACCTCCACCGGTCTTGCTTGTTAAGTTTTGTTTCCACCTGTTTACGATTAGTGTAGAGCTAAATACGCCGAATCAGAGATGCTCTCTGGGTGTTGCTGCATGAATGTTGCACTTTGGCATGATTGGCCAAATTCTACCATAATTGGATTGCAGCCGTATCATGAAACTTTGTTTTTGCCAATTTGTTTCTTGTAGTGACCACATTTTAACTACAATACTTTTACTCATTCTGTTTGTCCACAGTGTTCAGTTTTTATTTGTTCTCTGTAATAATATTTAATCTTAAAGAGAAATAGGTTTTCCTCCAGCTGTTTGGTCTTTTCTATTACTGTTGCGTGCGCTATCCGCTTAGGTCAATAGTGCATGATCTATGTTAAGTTAATGACTGCTGCATGTCTGTCATTTTGAGTTTTACCATCAGCTGCACTACCTCTTAATCAATGGCTTTAGGAAATGGGTGATGTGTTAATGAAACTTACTCCTTAAGCTGGTAGCCTGCGTTGGCACTGTGATACCTTTTTGATTCATATGTTTCAAACAATTGTGTCCCCTGCAGCTGCCAGAAGCTACCAGTCAAGCTCTCTTTTCTGACAGCCAGTCTCACATCTGGGCACTAGAAGGTATAAACTGTTGGTTACCATTTTTGTGGCCTTACTACTAATTGCCTTATCACATATAAAATACATCTAACCTCCTCATTCCATCTCGTTGTAGGTCTTTCACATCTAGTAGTGGCCTCTTATTCAGAGGACCGCTTTGGAGTGGTGCAGACTACTCTTCCAAGTATTTTATGTAGCATGCTGGCCCTGCAAGAGGTGAGCTCAAACATATTACAGTCATCACACGCTATAAAAGATGGGTATAGTGCTATTGTAAGCTCTTATGTGCTGGCTGTGTAAATCCCAAAATGTGTGTTGGAACTCAATCTAGGAAGAGAGGACAACATGTTTTATTTGTTGTTGCAGGCCGTAGACAGGCACTTCAAACTGCCGCATGCCTCTAGCAAGCCTTCCAGATCAACCTACAGCATGGGGGACCCCACCTTTAAAACCTTGCGCTTTGCTCTCAGGGCTGCACTTAAGACTGCAATCTACAGAATTACCACCACTTTTGGAGAACACTTAAAGTAAGCTAGAGAAAGAAAAAATAACTGATATAAAATATATGTATATGTAATGCTAATGGCGTTAACGCTGTATATAATAATGCTAATACTGTTATTGTTTTTTTCAGTGCTGTACAAATGTCTGCAGAGCATCGAAAAAGGCTGCAACATTTCTTGGAGTACAAAGAGTAACATACTGGCCGTGACTGGAGTTTCTATTGCGTCCATCTTTGTGTGCTTGTGTATGAAGCTGCAAGTGGAACCCTTTGACAGTGCCTCTTTTAAATTTGATGAATGTTCTCTAAGTCAAAGGAAAAAAGCTTGGACTTGTTCACTGAGAAGAGAGGAGGGCATGCTATATGGCTGTTTGAATCATGCAATGTGGTTTTGGCCCTGTGCTCTTTAATACATTACTTCAAGATATCCAAATATGTTGTATAGCATTTGTAAAAGGAAACAGGTGACTTGCCACCAGCAAAATGGTATTCAGTGTTTATGTTCTGACATTGCAGACAATGTTTGATTTTGTGAGCTTCTATTTTGTGAGCTCCTATTGGCTTTTGGGGGGGGGGGGGGGGGGGGGGGGGGGGGGGGGGGGGGGGGGGGGGGGGGGGGGGGGGGGGGGG
>JAVQIZ010221539.1:0-19499 GCA_036023535.2 Galaxias brevipinnis | reverse complement strand
CCTACAAATATTCTTTCCTTCATTGAATTGCGCCCCCCCATTCTCTTACACAAATTAGAACTGTGCTCCTTGTAGTACACCTCTGAGTGTGTGTGTGTGTGTGTGTGTGTGTGTGTGTGCGTGCGTGCGTGCGTGCGTGTGTGTGTGTGTATCTGTCTTCACAGCGATAGCACGTTTGCACTAGTGGTTATTGACTATCTATTTGAATGGGTAGTACAAAAGACAAGCTGTTAATTTACTTCACAAAAAAGAAGAGCCAAATGGACCATTACTGTCAGTGGGAGAACTCCAACGAGAGACTTCCAAATGCACTTCTCTGTGTTTTTCAGCCTCTCTAAACTCGTCTGTGGGTAACTGACAAGCTTCATCTCTTTATTTGTTATCTTCCTCTTCAGAACCCCAGTAAATATGTCTTTGAGATCTTCTATTTTTATTTAACACCCTCCCCAGCATAAAGGCTTTGTCAAACATAGCCAAGAAGACAACTCACTCACATCAGAGGAACAAGGAGCTCTGATTGATGACACAAAGCACTTGATTCAAACACAAAACAAATAGAAAGAAAACTGAAATGAGATTGGCTGTGCACGTGGTGGACCAGTGTTCATTTATTTGCCAAACATAATCACTTGGTTCTTTCCTCTGTAGAATGGATTTAGTACACGAGATGGTGTTGGTATAATTGTGCCTACTATATGTACATGTTAGTTCTTTCTAAATGCTTGTAATGGGGTACTTCATATGTGTGTCCATTTTGTCATGTTTAAAACATGGATAAGATATCGTTGAGACCTATATGACTTACACTCTGTGTACCGAAATGGAAGTTCATTTTGAGATCAGAATTAAGAATTAAGAATTGTCAGAAATATGTATATCTCACTTTGCACTTACAATACTGTTGAAATAAGAAGGCTGACAGTTTATAAATCAATGCAAATAAACATGAATAAACGCAATGAAAGGAAATTAGGAAAAACTCAAACAAACACACACAAACATACTGTACGTATGTGCTTGGATGTACACACACACACACACACACACACACAGAGAGAGAGAGAGAGAGAGAGAGAGAGAGAGAAAGACAGAGCTAGTGGTCTCACTCATATCCCCCCATTCCATATGCCCCAGACATAATATTTAGAGCAGCCTTCGAAATGCAATGTTTGGGTCAAGCCGACTTGCACTTCTAAGTAATTTATAATGTGCTTTACTCTAAGGTATTGCACAATCTCATTATCATTAGAATTTTGCATATTTAACAACACTTTTTAATTAGATGGTATTTTATTATTCATGCACATAATTTGAAGCGAGCTCAGGCTGCAGCTTTTCACTATAAAGAAAGAGATGATGCAAAAAAAAATAAAACACTATGCAGATGTTGTCTGAAATAGAGAATGTTGGGGAGTGGAGCTTTTAACTGTCAAGTAATTCCACAGTCTACCCTGGTAATGGCTCTTTTAATTTAGCTAATCGCTATCATGTTATGCACCTTTAAGCGCTTGCTACATTTCTAGCGTAGGAGGTTGTAAGTAGGGTTTGTGTGGTTGGCTCTTACGTCGGGAGCGTTTGCTTAGGGTATGGCTCCTTGATGTATTATTAAAATTGGAAATGGACTCGAGGGACGGCATCTAGTTATGTGCTTTCATTTGCCGAATAAACCAAGCGTTGTTTTCATCTTTGCTCATGATTGTTAATGGCGCCGCTGATGAGAGGGGTGTGTGTGTTTTCTCCCGCTCCCTTTATCAGCCTGGGCCTCTTATTATGCACACCAAATAGCCAAGCTGCTGATTTTGTTTTAGGTTTTCAATTAGTCATTTGACTGAGCACATCTGTTCCTGGCAGGGACCCAGGACGTGGACGGGCCCCCTGTCACCTGCTCGGGGCCGCGGCTGCTCAGAGGCAGGAGGGCCAGCGAGGCCCCACGGTGGCCACAGCCACTCTAGGGCTCCTCAGGGGTGGGCCCTGGGTCCCTTTGCATTTTACAGCCAAGTCTGCAGAGGGACAGGGCTTCCAGAAACACCCTCGTCCTCTTCTTCTGCTCCGTTTAAGACTTCGCATGTGGAGACAGACAGCCGTGTTTAAAGCTACTGTTTTTTTGTTTCGCCATGTAACCGATATAACCGCTGCTGTTGTGCTTGGTTTGAGGTTTAGACACCACATCCACCGCCTGTGCCAAAAGCACGTATGTTTTTTTGAATGTGTCCTAATGATTAATGTATCGCGCTCTATATATTTTTTTCCTTTCTCCCTGGGAGTATTAAAATGGATGAATATATGATGCATTCGTCTTTGAAGGCTGGGGAGTGTAACGCTGTTTAAATGTGGACCAACACAAATAAACAGCCTACTTCCCGGTCTCTCTGAGTGGCAAACAAAAGAGGTGGTTCGCTTGTCTCTCTTCCGCCTCCGAATCACTGGGGTTTGGGCACACATCTGTCTGCCGTGTTACTTGTGCTCCCCCATGCATTGGTAAACGTGGTTGACTCCGCCGTTGACGAACGTCCTCTGGATGTTTACCTAGAATAACAGTTGGTTTGTTGAAAACCGTCCCAATCAAGGAGTGTCTATAGGATCTAGATAATACGCTCATTCAAGATTGTTCTTTCATAAAGGCCTGTAATATTTGCACTCAGGTAGTTAATGCCTGAAATATAAAAGGCTCATTCACACGAGTGTAATGAGACGTGGCAAAACAATAGCGGCGCAAGATTGACTCTGTGGCGGCGAACAAAAGCACTACGTCAACTCCAAGTCAGCATAGCTCTATTTCATTATGGTCAGCAATTTCCTGAAGGACCCTGGCCGCCCAATGCCTCAATTGCATTAACATCCCACTCTGTTCTGGGAAGCAAGACAGTAGTCAAGGCCCCAATCGCGAGCCAATCTTTGATGATGGGAGTTCAGGGAGGGTTCAGTCAGGAGCCCTGCTTTCTGCCTGATCCAATGGCGTTCCCACGGGAGTTTAATAAAACATTTGCTTCATTGTGGAAAGTAATGACCAACAATGTAAACTTGTGACTCGACAACAGATGTTGGCATGCGTACTGGAAACAAGGTGCTGTAAAATTAATTTAATTTGAATTATTTACTGCATGCATTACGTGCTTGAGGAAGTAGACGGGGGGGAGGGGGGATGATTGGTGGGCGATAACAGCAAAAAAATGAATTCAATTAATGCCGGAGTAGTCTGATAGGGGGGAAACGGGGAAAGAGAGCGATCAAATGTGCTCGCCGAAAAATCACACAAAAGCTGACATTGCTCCTGTGATTTATATTTAATAGGGTTTATTATTTAATATTGTCACTTCAAAGGGTGTGCCAGGCAACTTGCTGGAGATGTTTTCCAAATTGAATTAAACCAGATTAATATCAGAGGAACAAGTACGGGGCACTGTTGTTTTCTACATAGCAATTGGGGGGGAAGAGAAAAGTTTTGACAAATGAAATCAAACTTTAATGAATCTTTACACATGCACAGTTTCACCGCTGCCTCGCCTGAACACGTATACCGAGGCATGCGGTAAAACGAGGAGCTGAGCTGAGGGAGAGAGTGAGAGAGGAGAGGGGAAGAGAGAGAGAGAGAGAGAGAGAGAGAGAGAGAAAGAAAGAAAGAGAGAGAGACAGAGAGAGACAGAGAGAGAAAGAGAGAGCGCGAGAGAGAGAGAGAAAGAGAGACAGAGAGAGAGAGAGATAGGACAATCAGGGAGGGTAATTAGGTATGCAGGGCTCACGGAGAGTTAAAGACAGATGACTAATGAGATGTGGAGTGGAACCAAACTTTCCCTGAGCCCCCGTCAGTGGGAACAGATGCACCATGGCTGGGAGTGGTGGGCACAGGAGCGCTCCACGCGGAACAAAGACCAATCAAAGCGGAGCGCGCCGCGTCACGGAGCCCAATCAAAGGGGCGCGCGCACCCACGGCATATGGATATGGTGGGTGGAACGTCTCTCCTTTCCACATCCCCCTGGCCCACGTGAAGGGAGGAGGGTTGTGGAATCGGACGACAACCGTTGGCCAACATTCCCGTTGTACGCTCTTGCGTCTATAAATACTGTGTGGCCCGCTGTGCCTGTCACCCCCATGTAGCTCGGCGTTCCACTGGGCCCTGCCCTGGCCCTGTCATGTTTGGCTGTGTGGCGCTGTGCCAGGTGGGCGGGGATCCACACCGTGTCAGCGGGCAGTCACCGCGGTGACGCCGTCGGGCGTGAGGGAGGCGCCTCACCTGGATTTCCTCCGTCACCTTCCGCCCTCCGCTCCCAGCCGGAGCGGCACGTAGCCACAGCCAGAGCACAGCGCGGAGGGAAAATAACAGCGGGGGCCATTGATATAAATACATTTCCTCCCACGGTTCGCTCGGAGTAATTCATTGGCGTGTTTATTTTCTTTGGGAGTCCCACTCTTGGTTGAGCAAAGGCTGCCTTTGTTTAAGCTGGCCCTGCAGAACAGCTCAGCTGAGTGTGAAGTGTAGGAATACAGGAAGTGGGGTTGCTCTTTAACCTGCCCCTGTGATAAATGGAGACACTTAACAATAGTGCATCCTGAAGCTGGGCCTGCTGACAGTGGCGTGGCCTCTCTCCGCGGGTCCCCGATACAGGGGAGGCTCCGCCACGCCAGAGGGACTCGACCCCTTCAACGGGGCTCGGAGCCACAGAACACGGGATCATGTTGACCAGGATATCCTGAACAGGGCCACGCAGGTGTCAGTCACATGGACGAAGTCACAGCTGACATCCTGAGCACGTCACCGAGCGATGAGTCAGCGCGCCCGCTCCTTTCCCTCCCTTTGACCCTGGGAACCCTTACCGCCCCAGGAGAAGAGGTACTTTCATCTACACAGTGACTCAGACACTCGACGGGACAATACAGTATGGGGAGAGCAGAGCAGCAGCGTCACATGACCAGAAATTGAAGAGAGCCCTGCGAGCACATGGTAACGCTGTGAGTAATGGTGACTGGTCATGTGCATTTGTGTGGTATCAATTACTGTTCTGTTGCTTTATATTAAGAACATTGTGAATGTCATTTGTCATTTGTTTGTCCCTATTCAGATGAGTTACATAAATAAATACAGGCACATGTGTACTATATATAAAAAGAAGGCGGAGCATAGTAGGTGACCTTGTTACAGCAAGTAATGATGAAGTGGCAGCTCACACAATGGTACACAAACAAACACACACACACACATACACACACACGTACAGCCCGGAAGGCACCCGTCTTTCCTGGCGTGGCAGACTTGACAACTGCACCAATTTTGAGCTAGTCTAAATGTAAGAGTCATCTGAAGTTCACAGTCCAGACAGCGTCAGAGAGGCACACGTACCCAAAACACAACCAGCTGTGGTGCTGCCATGATGAATGCTACATCAGCAGCACACTATCCACAACACACAAGGACACACACACACACACACACACACACTCACACACACACTCACAAGCACACACACACACACACACACACACACAGTCAATTACCGCACAGCCCTCACAGTCTAGAGTTTCCCTCACATACACTTACGGATTATTACAAAATATCTGACAAAGGACACAGTTTGTACGAGGGATCCAGATTCCACCACAACATCCATCTTTCAACAGGACATCCACATTATCCCCTGGCTCACAAGCACGACACATCACAGAGCAGTGCCACATGTCCCTAATGCTAATACTCCAACGTGCAGGCCGCTTTTCATTACCGGTATATTGGAAATGTAGGAACGTGTTTACTGTGTTAGCTCATTTGCGGTTTGCCACAGGGGAGATTACACCATTTCCAGTGCTTCATCTGTGGACACATTAAATCATGTATTGCACTCCACCGTTTGAGACATTTAATACAGAGATGACAGTCACATGTCCAATGGCAGCCCTGTGAAGTGCTAACTAGGAGCAGAGCCGCTGAGGAAGGATCAGAGAGGGCCACCTCTCCACACTGAACTTAACCAGCTTAGCCAATGGAAAAGAAAGGCAGCTAGCTATACACCCAACATTGTTCCCTCGAACTTATCCAGCAACTTTCCAAAGAGTTCCTTCCCATTGTTGTCACACCCACACCGCAATTACACTAACATCAAAAAGCCCAGACAAACGCTATCATCATCATCACCATGGTAACCCTCAAATATGTTGAAAAAAATCCCCCTCATTAACTCCATTCATCAGTGTGTGTCTCAGGAAGGTCCCTCTCTCAAACCTGGGCCAGCCGCGTCTATTCAAAACACATTAGAGCCGCGGTGACACCGTCACGGTAGCAGATGTTCTTTGCATTTCCCCATTCCAAACTTAACTTCCTACTCGCTGGCCCGCCGAGGCCCCGCGCGCTCCTCTCTCCTTCGTCTTCCCAACAGCACAGCAAACCGGGCCCCAAAAACAAAGGGAAACAAGATGAATTAATACCAAGGGGCTCCCAGCGGCATTAGGAGGGGATTGTTTTTGTTCTGGTTGAAACTATTTCTCACTTTTTTCGCGGAGCGCGCTCCGCTCCCACATGCATTGTCTGGCTGTGATCATGTGTCAGAGTCATACAAGTGGGATGTGAGGCCGGGTGCCCGGCAGGCTTGTCTGAAGCAGGCGGCTTGTTTGCGTCTACTTAACAGCTCGTCACAGCTGTGTTCTCTCCAAACGTAACCGGAGAAGACCTCATCCATCAAAAAAAAAAAAGATATTCTCTTTTTTCCCCTCCTTTTCTCACTCCTCCCCCTGTTTTCGTTCAAGTACCTCCATTGGGAAAGTGTCAACAAACAGCCCGCGGGGTCATGGCAGAGGTCCACCCGTGAAACGTCGTGTTAGCTCAGCTTTTCTCTCTTCTCAAGTGGGTGTGCATTTCTCAAGAAGTCGCTTATGAGCAAAGTAGGCTGGGCTCGGCTCTGCTGTTAAATGAAACTGTTTCTGTGGCAACACGGAAACACCACTGACCTGACTGAAACAGCCCTGCTTCCCTGGATACTTTTTGAACCCTCCGTTCAAAGCGCAGTCACTTTTTAGACTATGTGAAAGCCATCATCTACAGGTGAAGCGAAAGGTATTGCCTAGCGGTTTGTTTAACTTTTTTTGACGGAATCAAAGCGCTCTCTTCCTTTTCATCTGTGTAGAATAATAGTGTCTCTTTGACATGATGTGCTCTTACAGCTCTGTAGTCTGAGTGGGGAGCACAGCAATAGATCATGTGGATAGACTGAATTCTCCAGTCCCGCTGCCCTGAGGATGAGGAGGCTTAAGCTGTCTGTCTCTAACAACAGGCCCCGGCTTGCTCTTAGGTTAATGGCTGCAAACTGTCGCCCCGTTTTGGTACACATCATATCGTCATTATTCACCAGACATCATAACCTTTATGCCTGAGATTAACCCCGGAGCGCTGTAGGAAAGGGAGGGGTGAAAAACGTCCAACTTTGGCTGGCTGGCTTGCTCGCTGGCTTGCTAGCTGGCTTGCTGGCTGGCTGGCTGGCTGGCTCGATCTCTGGTCTAGCTCAGCGCACAGCCTGAAAATGTTTCACCGAGTTCGAATACATGATAATAAATTAGGGGGTGTTTATCAAAGTTGATTTGCTGTGGGCTGACACAAGCCTTATTCACCCTAAATTGTCAAAAGTGGATAAAACGTTAAAAAAAAAAAAGCATGGTGCGCAACGTTTGAAGCTGAAGCTTAAGATTTACACAGGCTGCCATGTTCTGCTCCTTCTTTGCCCGAACACTGATAAGAACAGGGAGGTATCAGCCTGCCAGGTGTGCCTGCCACAGCCTGTAGGTGAGGCCCAATAGGAGCCAGAGACAAATACCACCATGTACCACTGGACCCCATGTCTGTACCAATCCAAAAAACACAGTACATAAATGTTCTAGCAAACCAGCTCACTCGATGTCTCCATTTCTCTTACACACGCACAGACACATTCACATGCCAGCATAGCCTTTCCCCAGCGTCGTCTTCTGGGACCTGACTAATTGCGCTCTAACAGAAATAGAGCTGAGGAGCTGAATGTGCTCCCGGAGTGAAACCCCCTGCTGTTTCTACTTCTCACATTCCATGCCTGTTGTGACAAAAGTGCAGACGCAGAGTGAAAATGTCACATTTTCAACTCCCCTGAGAGGCCTAAGTCAACTTAGCTGTGAAATCTGAAATATCTGGGTCTGTGCATGCATGTGTGTGTGTGTGTGTGTGTGTGTGTGTGTGATACAACATCTATTATGTGTAACGTCTGGAACATTGACTCATCCAAACAATACATCTCCAAATGCGGTGCACTATAGTGTAACACATGGTGAAAGACTCCATTGACGTTTCACTATTTTACATTTTTAACTTTGTCAAATATCCTTTGAGAGAAAACCAAACGGAGCACGTGGGGGTTCTATGATTAGAACCTTCACCATGTGGTTACAGCACCTATATTGGACAGCCTTTTACAGCGTGCCAAATAATAATAAAAGAACATCCAACAGGCACACGCATACTGCACCCTCGTGTTCTCCCAGTAGTGTATGTGTGTGTGTGTGTGTGTGTGTGTGTGTGTGTGTATGGGTTTCTGGGTTCCATGTGCCCTACAGATGGAGCACAGGCAGAAGGATATGAGCTTATGCCTGCACACACACACACACGCTCACATCCGCACGAAGACGAAGACACATCATGCAGCCCGCACTGTGTATTTCTCAAACCAACCACACGCTGTAGTGATATCCTCTGGACTGCGGGGCAGCAGGGAGGAGGGAGCAGGGCTCCGGAGTAACTCGCTAACCCTGGCTAGTTGTTCATGGCAGACCGCAGGGCTGTCTGCCCTACTGTGGCTCACACAGTGTGACAGCCTTGCAGTCAGGGATGGCGTTTGCGGCAGGGGGAGAGCGCCACGCTTTCCCTCCGCGACACAATCGCTCCCCTTCAGCACCTAGTAATGGGAAAGGAAAGGAGGGAGGAGGAGGAGGGGGAGGGGGGGGGGGGTTGGGGGGTGCTGCTACGTGCACAGCGCTTTGCGGGTGACAGCACGAGAACCTTAGAGAGTCAGAGAGTTAGCGCCAAAGTTCCCTGTCAGCCCATTAAAGATGTGAGGCTGGCATCTAGCTCTATTGGAACCATATGTGTGAATGAATTCCTTCTCGGGGTAAGACCAGAGATTCCAAATACTGTCCCAGAGCCAAAGACTTTGGTGTTAGTCTAATTTAAGCAGCATGTTGGGGAGAGCTCTCCGGCCTTTGATCATGTGGAGATCGTTTGGTACAAATTGAACTAACCCGAGCTCCGTTCCTGCCGGATCACCACCGTGGATTTGTTGAATTAAATGCTTCGTTGGATGCAGTCTGCACATGAAAAGAAAAGTTTGCTCTTAGGAATCCGATCGTGGGTTTTTTTTCACCTAGCTAGCAGGTCCACTTCTTTTATTGCTTTCCAGCGTAATCCACGCAGGGTCCGCGGTGCTTTAACGAGGCACGGGCCGCAGCCTGGAGGAGATCATGTTCAGAGGGGAGACAAGCAGAAATCACCTGGGCTATGTAATGGAGAACACGTTGCACGGAGACCCCTAAGCATGTACTCCCTGGCATCAGACTGCACATGGATACTTTCTTCATCTTTGGTTTCTTTGCTACAGGGCCTACTTTTTTTGTGTTGTTTGGTCCTACGTTCCGCACACCCTCTCACTGGAGGAGATCCTACGACCCACCCCCGCCTTTCTCTCCGTAGTTCGTCCGTTTCACCTTTCTTGCGTCCGCTCGTTTTTATTTATCCCTAAAGGTAACCGAACACTTTATAAACAAAAATGAGAACACCAAAAGCGTTTTGTAATGTTGTGAGCTGAAATTGTTGTTAGGGGTTTTAACGAGGGGGGGCATGATCTGAACAGAGTATATAGGTCGTCTGCCTCTGGAGCCATTCCAGTCGGTGACACGTTTTCCCACAACACCCTGGGTCTGCGTCTGCGTGGGTGGACCGCCACACGTCGAGGGCAGAGGACTCGCTTATCTTCGCCATTGATTTTCTCTCTCCGCCTCCACTCCCACCTCGGCTAAATGAAAACATGCTGTGGAGGAAACAGGCAGGGACGGCTCCATCCGAGGCGACCGCCTGTCTTCAAAACGTGCTCCAACACAGAGCTTTTTTTTACCAAGGCCGGCTGAAAAGAGGTGACCTCTGCTGCCCCATCCTCTGTATGTATGGACAACCAAGCACTGTGCCCAGATAACATGATAGTAGTCAAATAGCAGAACGCTGTTCCACCTACACCCTCCAAATGTATATGTGCTCAGCCCAAGCATGGCTGTCGGTCCGGTCTCAGCAGGGAACAAAGAGGGCCGTCTGGCCTGCAGGGGTCTGAAGGTCTGGTTGGGATTAGAGTGGCTCGGATAGGGCTGGTCACGTGGTCTGGAAGCAGCCGAGAGAGAGAGAGAGAGAGAGAGAGAGAGAGAGAGAGAGAGAGAGAGACAGAGAGAGAGAGAGAGAGAGAGAGAGAGAGAGAGGTTGGATGTTCCCTCCTGTCTGCCCAGGTCTCCATGGCCCCTTACTGTTCTACCACAGCCTTTCTGCCAGAGTGATGAAAAGAACAATAGAACCAAGCGAGGAGGAAGAGGAGGGGGAGGGGGGAGACCCTGGTGCACATGTGCAGGCCTCTCCTGACACCAGGTATGAAGTGATTGATCACAGATCAAAGGCAGGAAGTGAGATAATTATAAGCGGTAAGGGTAAAAATAGATAGCGTATCTAGCCGTGCATCACACGATCCAGACCAAATGTTCCAGGGGTCTAATTGTGGGCTGTTTTGGGTCTGCGCAGGTCTCAGGTCTGTCCTGAGAAGCCTCTATTTACATGCCCTTGTAGTTGAGCGAGGAAGAGCAGAACACCCAGATGATGTGCTCCACACACCGGCGCTGCCTGTGAATAATGGAGGGGTCTTTTCATGTCCAACATGCATGGACATGTTCCATATTGTAGCATATTCTGATGCATGGTGCTCTGAACCTGATTTCTCTGCCTAGTCTGCAGGTCAACACTGCTACTGAACACTGTTACTTAAAAAATAAAATCATAAAAAAGCATAAAAAATAAATGGACAAAATAAAATAATAGAATGACTAAATAATAAAAAATCAACTAAACAAAAGTGCATAAAACGAATGAAAATATAAATAGTGATAGAGCACAAGGTTTTGAGTTCTTTAGAAACAAACATAAAAAATGTGTTTATGGCAGTTTACCGTACAAATGAATGCATCACGCGTTGTGCACGGCCAGTGAGGCAACTAAAAACGCCATGCTATCATTGTTTCAAACAGTCCTCCTGGAGGTTGCCTTAATTGCAGGGTTGGGCGGCCTTGACATTGTTTACTAGCCAAACACATTGAGGGTGACTGTAGCTCCTCAAAACACACAATGCTGACGGTAGCAGAGAGGCTGTCTAGTGGCTACACACATGGGGAGACACATGGAGACAAATCCCCCATTTATGGTTGGCATACAGGCCCACTGGCTGCCTCAGCCTCATAAACTGGGCTAAAGGCTGCACAAACAACAATAGAGCAGTCCACCACCATTCACTTTAGACTGCTGAGCTGACCGCACTGTGGCTTCTGGCCACCAGGAACCTCCCCAGTGGCAGACGTCAGACCGGTGGCCAGGCCACAGGCACCACTAGCACAGCTCCATACCCCATAAGTAACATAATACACTGGAGGTCATGGGGGAGAAATGTGCATCTTTTCCATGGCCCCACACAGAACTGACAGGCCTGTTTCTCCCTCCATCCTTCCCTCTCACCTCCTCCTTTTTACGGTTGGAGATTTGCCCTCCAGCACTGACAAGTAATTGAGATTTCAGTTGTTTAAAAAGAGCACACACAAAGCACTCAAACCAAATCAAATAGACAGGCCGGCAGACGCACGCACACACACACACACGCACACGCACACACAAACACACACACACACACACACACACACACACACACACACAAACACCCACACACATCATCCTCCTCTCTAACTCCTCTTTCTCTCTCTCTCTTTCTCTCTCTCACTCAGTCTTGCCTTTGTCAATCATCAGCAGGGGTTATTAAGAGAGAATCCTGGCCTCGGATAGGTGGAGGAAGGCTACGGCTTGCCAGTCAGTTCTATGCACGGACACATCCAGGAGCAGTGATACTGACAAGACCGTGCACTAATTTTTTCGGGCCAGCCATGTTTGGCAAGCATTCGTAGGTACTCCCCCGGGCCCCACTCTCTCACACGCGATAAGGTTACGTGGTAAGTGAAAGACAATACCACAGTGTTTCTCTGGCCATTTCATGTTGACTTTTGTTTCAACTTAAAATAACAGCGCGAGGCGGGAAGGATTGCTTTCCCCTAGCCGCCCAGGCACCGAGGCAGGGGGCTGTGAGGAATGGTATGGGATTGAGCTGGGGAGCGTGAAGGATGGGCTTGGAGGATGCAGGGTGAGGGTCAGTGTGGCTTGGCTGGACCAGGATCCTGGAACCTCAGGGATGTGACAGGGCCTTGTGACTACGGCGGTGTGGCTGAGCGAGTGGGCTGTCCTTAACGGCTTTGTACTGATGTGTCTCTGAATTCCTGCTCCAGACCCCCGACTGGGAGCGGGCTCAGGGCTCTTATCTCGGCGGACATCTCGGCCCGGCTCTGGGGCACGGGCTCGGGTTTCACCGGTCTAATGGGAGAACCCACCAGGACTGGAGCGACTGGGGATTATGGAGGATGACCCCCGGAGCAGCACGCAACATTTGAGACTACTGAAGAGAGAAAAGTTGTTTGACCTTGAGGCATGGACAAGGTGAAAACTAAGAGAGATTATTAGATTAGTTGAGGTGAAATATGAGACTTGGATGTATCCATTGCCAATGGGGACCAGTGAGACATAATGTTATCACAAGTATCCTGGGAAAGGAGTGAAAAGGTTGATCTTTCTACACAATGGAAATACACTCCAAAGTAGGTAACCAGTGAATACATGATTTGACTGTTTCTAAAGTAGGAGTTGGGGAAAATAACACCACCACTATCCATTTCAATGACAGACCGATACACAATTGAGTAAATAACACCTGACGTGGTCATCGAGTGTCCCATGCTACTTAAGCTCTTGTTAAGTGACTCATTCAGGTTACATGAGTAAGTAAATGCCCCGGAGCAGGCCCTCCACAGGGACCACTCAAGGTCACAGACGGCCCTCTATCACGGCCGCTGGCCTAAGCCTAGCAGACAGATTACACCGCGCACTCCGACAGGAATGGCGCCTGTGCCCCGTCGCCGCTGCCCTCGTCCTGCCTGCAACCAGAGAGCCCTTAGAGGACTCGTCACCCTCATCCGAGCGCCGGAGCAGCCGAGCAAGGAAAGCCGCCGCTTCAATCATCTCGGGGTCAAAGGTCAAACAGGTCAAATACCTCGACTGGGGTCCCCACCCCTCTGTCACAGTGACAGGCAGTGGTCAGTGTCACGGGCGGACGCTTGATATCCCAGAATCCTACTCTTCTACCGGCACTTTAGGGACAGTTCGTTGGTCCAGTGAGATATCAATACCACGCTCCAATGGCAGGGCCATTGACCAGCTTAGACAAAAGGCTCTCTCAATGACATAGCTGCAATTGGGCTGTGTTAAAATGTGTGCCTCATATCTATCACCACCGTCTCACTCATCATACATTGTGTCCATACACTTCCTACTTCGAGGGAGTATGCATTTCCAATCCCAAACATAGATGTATAGATACAATTCCCTTCCTTTGGGCAGTGAGGCGGAAATCGAAAGTGAGCGAGAAAGAACGTTGGTTTGACTCGGCATGGCATTTAAATGACTAAATGGGCCCAGTTTGGCTGTGTTAACGAGATAATCTGACCATCAAGAGTGTTTTTTAACGAGGGTGTTTTTTTATGGCTTCTGTTACAATAAAGTGAACAGGTAAAACACACGAGTGATTAAAGGTAATGAACAGCAGAGAACACCGTCCTCAGGATCCCTCATGAAAGGTTACACTGCACTTTGAAGACTTGGGCCCTCTTAGAGAGTTCTGCGTAAATCCAAACGGAGTGCTTATTATTTGAAGAGGTATTAAGGGGACAGAGTGTGTAATGTTCGCCAGCAGTCTGTTTGTGATTAGGTGAGGGGGGCAGGGAGGAGCGCAGGACATTTCATTGGGGATTTCACGGGGAGGGAGGGGAGGGCGGGGGGGTGGGGGGACTCTTGGATGTCCTACCATTTTGCACTTTCTAGAGAATCTACTTTGAGGTTGTTGTGAGAACAAGTGTGTTTTGACCAGTGCAAAACTAAAAGACTTGGAAACCAGACGATACCCTTCTCAATGCATCGCTTACTCTTTCAATAGATGGACACCCAATCCATAAGCTTTGGGGTAAATGTACAAGGAAAGCAAGGCACTGAAACGTTTGCCAGAGGATATTCGGCAGCGTTTCTGTCCAACTATATTTCCACTCATTAGCCACATGTCAAGAGCCTCCGTGGCCACCAATCACTCTCAATCATTTTCAAGTCCCGCTGAACTGCATAACCCGCACACATCTTTGTGCCTTTTCACAGGAAGGACATATTTTCCCAAAGACAGGAAGAATCAATCAAAGAGCATTCCAGTGCTGTGTCTGATCAGTTGTGGTCTTGACTGAAGGTCTTTTTTGGCTGTGGGCTGTTGACCCTACTCCCCCTGCTGATAGGAGCCAGAGCTGGGAACCAGTAATCAGGGTCAGGAACTTTACTACAGGCACAGGAAAGGCCTTCAAAGTGGTGGATCTCCACGGTGATAAAATATAAAAAAGAGACTCCTGATAAAAGTGTGTTCACACTGAAGACACAACTCTTACCGTGTCCTCTAAATGTCAACTGTGAAAGGATTACCACGGCGTTGTAAATCTCACAGCTAGGGATTTAGCGGAGACCTCGACCTTCCTAATATGATTCAAGCGGTGGAGAGGGGAGAAAACAGTGTAGCTTGTGTGTTTGGCCAGAGGTTGGTACAGTCCCAGACTCCTTTCAAAAGCAGGGGTCACACACTAGATGCGGGGGTCACACACTATACCCCTGTAAAAAGGCTGCTGAGCGAGTGGTTTCAATTTGCTCAAGTGATTAAGTTCACGCCGGCCCGTTCTGACGTGGTCACTTTGTGCCTGGCTCTTTCATTGAGGTAAGGGGGAGTGACGCTAACCATTAGCATTGGTACTGACACCACATTAGGGCAGTATAACAAGACTCTGAACCATGAGGTGTGCTACAAGGTCCTTCTGAGGTCACGGCGGAGCCACAAGCATTACCATGTCTCCGCCTATCAAACCAGGCTTACTTCCAACTATGACTCAGCCGAGCAGGATTCCCTTGATCAAAGCTAAAAGCCGTTGCACTTGGGACAGGCTAATATGCTAACGGTAGCCCGTGTCTTTAAAAGTGCTCCAGACAGAGCCAGACTAAAAGTAATCAGTCCTGGGCAAACCAGGGGGACTCAGTGTCAACACTGGAGCATAATTATTCCTAAAGACACTCTCCCCAGGCTCTCTGGGTTGACTTATAAATTAGCTGTATTTGCTTTAAAGAGCTACTGTCGGAATTTCACAAGTCTCTGTAATAGTGTCTGCCCAGACACTAAGTCGAGATAATTGAACTTTGTTAAAAAATAAACAGTGCTCCATCTGGGCTACAGTTCTGGGCAAAATGGTCCAGTGCTTCAGAACTATTTTGGTGTGTTGTTTTTTAGCGTTAGTGTAAGCGTATGTTTTGAACACAGGGAGGGGGGTGGGGTGTTGCAGTTGTACCAGAAGTGGGATTTAATCTAAAATAAAGTCTCCCTTATTTTAACCAATCAATCCAAAGCATCACATTGAAGAAAATCACTGTCTCAGATAGTTGAATTATTGATACAACCGCAATTTAAATTTCCCCCTCTGCCATATCTGCTACGTTTTGCTTCCCCAGCACAATGCTATATTGTTGATTCATTTATTGATGTGTTTGTTTTCTCTCAGTGTTTGGGTGCGTTTCTTCCATTTCCCTCCTCCACATCCAGCGAAGTTCAGTGCTCTCATTTCCCGCCTGTGATTTGGAATGGGGCGCTTCAGAAACAAACGTCAGGTTCAAATCGAAAAGACGGGTTGAAATATTGAACTAGTGAACACGAGACATGAGTGATGGAGATGGCCCTGTTTTCTTCTCCTCCTCCTCCTCCTCCTTTGCCTTTGTCAGCTGTAGGGTTTCTCTCTGTAGTCGGAGTGATGCGTGGGTGATGTCAGTGCCGGGGAAGGAGATGTTCTGTACCGCAATTTTGTACAAATGCACCCCATAATGATCATGTTTTGTTGCCTTTATGTGCTCCAACACAGGTTCGACTACTCCTGAATCTGAGCGGCGTACAGAGGAGCGGAGCGCGCTCCCTTTTAGCCCCGTGTTTACTGCTGTGGCTTTGTTTCCCTATCAGATGGAAGCTCCTCTTCATCTCTCCAGGGCTCTGCTCAGCCGCTGGTTGTGTTCAGTGAGCAGCTCAAACACACACACACACACACACACACACACACACACACGCACACACGTTGACAGGTAAATACCCCTTTGCCATTGAAGTACACTGCAGCTCATGAGCGCTATAGAATTTTTTTTTTTTTATAAATACATATTCAATTTATTTGCATATCATATATAAATGCCCATCTGCGTACCTGGGTGCATAAATCACCCACAAAGAGGCGGCACACGGATGTGTACCCGTGCACACATTCAAACCCTCGCACACAAAAACAGCGGTTGTATTCCCACAGCTGTCTGCTGGCCTAGTAAATGTCTCATGTGGGTGAGCGGGCGTCTGCCATGACATCCAAACACGTCGGGCTGTTCCGCTTAAAACGAGCTCATGTCACCCGAAAGCCCTGGCTTTGCAATAACAGAGCAGGTTGACAAAACGAAAGCTCATTCCTCCCTCATTTACGCGTCATTTCAGGCCTGACCCCTGCAGTAAAAGATCAAAGGGCTTTTGAGGCCTGCTCTTATTTCACCCTGCTTTAGGGGGACAGCTGAGGAGTTTGGCAGCCCAACGTGAGCTTTAAGGGGCTCTTTTTTTCAGACCCCTATCTGCCCACATTGAAGTCCATGCTACTACTGCCAGGACATATGAGTTACCCCAAGTTAAGAGGAATGGTTATGGGATCACGGAGGGTTATTAAATATATGTATCGTATGCACGCTGGGATCCTCTACTGTGCAATCTACTAGTCGTAAATCTTGGCTAAAGTGTGACCATCACTACCGTGGCCGTGACTTCAGATAATCATTAACCCAAAGGAAAATGATCGGACTTGCCCATGACGTGTTTATACCGCATCGGGTCAGACCGCTAATGATTATATCACACTACGTCTCAGTCTCTGTGCCTGCTCCACCCCTCCGAGATCACCATGGCAACGGAAGAAGTCCCGGGAGCCCTGGATCAATAGCAATGTGCCAATCTCTATCGAAGCCCTCCCCCTCCTTCCCTTTGTGTAGAGCTGTCACTTTAGATCTAATGATCTAACCTATGAAGCATTGATGAGCAGTCAGCGAGCATGTCACTCTTTATTCAGTCACGCACACAAACACACACACAGGCACGCGCACACACATGCGCACACACACGCACACACATCCCATAGGCAGCTTTCTCCACTGTGAAACAATAACAACGAGATTACTCAGTTATGTACATGATATTATCTGGTGCCACACTTTCCATTCAATGGGTCCGCCACGGTGCACATCACAAACCCAGTAAATGGCTGATAAGCAGAATATAGAGAAATAGAAGTCAGCCATTTTGTTGGTGGTGACTGACTACGTTGGCTAACGCACAGAGGTCAGTATTGACTAATGTCATTGACCTGGGAGACCACTGCTCTCTGGCCAATCTGCGTCAGGCCTTAGGGGCGATTATGACATTTACTCAGAGAGATTATAATTTCAAATGAGTGTTTTAAAAATTCCCTGGTGGGGAGAAGAGAGAGAGAGGGAGAGAGAGAGAGAGAGAGAGCTGTGAAGAGGGGGAAGCGGTCGATAAGAATAGACTTGAAATAATCAATGGGAAATGGACACACAGCCAAGACCCTGCAGGCCGCGTGGATCGATACGCTGTGTTAAGTGGCGGTGATGCCCTTCCATTGATGAGCTAATGGCTGTCCAGACTGTGACCACGCCGCTCCGCGCCCCTCATCCCTCTGCCTCCCCGGCTGTGCGTCTCCCTCTCGCTCCAGTGGGTCAAACAGTAGGGCCAGCTGGTTAACAGCATGTCGCCTCCAGACACCCCACACCGGGGCTCAGCGCCTGATAGGCTGAAGCCAGTCAGCTGGTCTGCTCTCTGCCCTGCCCTCCACCCGCACGGGCCCGCCTGCCCGCACTAGCAGGGAGAGGGGCATTGTGGGAGGTCAAATGTCCTGCTCCCACATCTGCTGGGTGGAACAGCGACTCATCTCTGACCCGGGGAGGAGACACATACCTCTACTTCGCCGAGGGCAATGGCCGTCTTTGTCTACATCGGTGCAAATTGTTCAAGGTGTTGATTATTGGGCAGGTGACTATTATTTGATTATATGAGTGGAATAAAAGAATAAGACACCATCATGGTACACAGAGTACAGCACTTTAAAACATGGTGTGGTGAGGCATAAGCTAGCTGAACAGTCTTCACAGAGGCAGAGTTTTTCACCCCTATGGGGTAGTACGTGACTTAATACGATCACCTTCCCCATCTAGAAAAAAACAACCTCTGTTCGGCTGTGACAACTCTCCCCCAGGAGACCTGCTGCGCCCAGGGAGATGTAACAGCAGCGCCTATGTTGGTCCACCATTTCAGGGCACAGGACCCCGACTGAATCAAAGGGCAGCCGCACGCCACAGGCTCAGTGAAGAGGACGGCATGGGAAGGAGGAAGAGGAGGAGAAGGAGGCCCCGCGTCTCCCTTCCACCGCCACATAGGGCACCTCCTTCTCCTCCTCCTTCTTCTCCTCCCCCTTCTCCTCCTCCTCCTCCTGCTCAGCTTGCCGTAATATCGCCGCTGCCACACAACGCGCCCCTCGGATCACACGCGCCATGAATAATATACGACCACGCCACCTCGCTGCAGATGAAAGGGCACGCAAAGCAGTGTGGGTCGGCAGCAGCAGGCTGGGGCGCAGAGCGGGAGCCGCAAGAGAAGACACCAGCTGGGGACAAGGGATAAGGGTGTACCTCCGCCCGTGCAAGGGTCTCACTTTGGGTTGTGTTTGTGTGTGTGTGTGTGTGTGTGTGTGTGTGTATGTATCCTTTTTGAAAAGTGTAAATCTCTGCATTGGTGATTGTGAAATTGTGTGTGGATGTGTATGTGTGTGTGTGTGTGTGTGTGTGTGTGTGTGTGTGTGTGCGCGCGCGCGCGCGCGTGTGTGTGTGTGTGTGTGTGTGTAAGCCTCCTAATTTTCCTGGACTAAGTTGTGAATGTGTGTGTGTGTCCAAGCCTCCTAATTTCTGTGTGTGTGTGTGTCCAAGCCCCCTAATTTC
>JAVQIZ010221500.1:0-25024 GCA_036023535.2 Galaxias brevipinnis | reverse complement strand
CTCTCTCTCTCTCTCTCTCTCTCTCTCTCTCTCTCTCTCTCTCTCTCTCTCTCTCTCTCTCTCTCTCTCTCTCTCTCTCTCTCTGACTGGCCCTCCTCCGTCTCACGGCTCGGAGCACACAGCAGAGGTCCACAGTGCCTTTTGGCCAGTGCATAACAGGCAGTGCACCCTGCTTTGGAGAGAGGGTAGTAAATCCCACGCTGACTAGCACACGGCGGCCAGGCCGTTCATCAGGCATGCAGAGGGGAGCAATCACCTCCCGGTTGTAAATCCGCTCCCGTCTCCCAGTGACTGAGCGGCTCGCTGTGGCCCTCGGGCTGGAGAGAGAGGGAGGCGGACGGGATCAGACTTCACTTTGAGTTTAGTAGTGTCGGTGGACAGCCTGGTTTTGGCTCGTCGCAAATCACAAATCCTTTTTCTCTCTCCCTCTCTCTCTCTTCTTCCATCCTCTCTGTCTCTCTCTCTCTCTCTCTCCCTCTCTCTCTCTTCTTCCATCCTCTCTCTCTCTCTCTCTCTCCCCGCTAGTTCGTCTGTCCCAGCTCCGGCAGCCCAGGTGGTCCAGCAGGTCTTGGCGACCGTAGCCACCAACCAAGCCAAGCGTGTAAGTAGCCCTCCTCCTTTTCATCCTCTCCATCCATCACTGCAGATCCCTCCTCCCAGCCCCGCCAGCGAACCGCGCACACACTGGCCTGGCCGCGCGCTCCGACACGGGCTCGTTTAGTTTAAGTACCTGTTCTCGGAGACGGCCTGGAAGAGGTCCTTAAGCATTCAATCCTGAGAAGACCCCCCCCGTCACGTTCCCTCCCTATGTCCTGGGCCGGCCCCCAGTCTGTGACTGCCTAAGAGGACCGAGGGCTCCTAGCCTCTTATCTCCCCCCCAGCCAGTGGAGAGCCCGGCCGGGGTGCATTAGAGCCGAGGTGCAGCGGTAATGCTCTGGACATATTCAGCCGCTGTGGGAAAAACGGAGGGCCTAAAAGCCACACGGTGAACCTCATCCGCACCTGAGAAGCTGTCAGAGTGTTCCCATGGGTTTACCTCCTTTGTGGAGGCTGAATTAGCGAGTCCTACCTCTGAACGGCCGCTTTGCATTAGATGCTTTGTGCCGTTCACATTAGGTAGAGCTTATGTAAGGTGATGGTCTCTCTACCTGGGATTATTCCTTGCGTGTGACGGCAAAAGGAACAACTACAAATACAACATTTTTATTTAACCATTTTTATTTAATCCCATGTAGATTAGAACTCTCTATTGCTAGCGTGTCCTGGCTAAGATAGGCAGCATAGAACATCTTTGCATTGAGATGCTCTTCCCATATAGTTTCATGCCTGTGGCAGAAAATACTTGATACGTGATTGAGGATGATGTTCTGGAACATTTGTTTACCTTTGAACGTACACCACTTTTATATTGAAAATGATGAACTTGCGGCCGCAGTGAGAATATCGCACGAGAGTGTTAAGTGCGTCACCTTTGAGCAGGGAGGTCAGGGAAGCTCCCTGTGTGTTTTGGGTCTGGAGAGAAAAGGAGAGAGGGAAGCCATTACAGCGGAGGTGTGACATGCCCCAGCTCCCTCCCGGCTCGCCACAGTGGAGCGCTACAAGTCACAGCTCTGTGGAAAGCCATTCATGCAGACTGGCACCCAGGGAACTCCCTGTCTCTCTCTCTCTCTCTCTCTCACACACACACACACACACAGACAGACCGACACCATGGTCACGGTTTTGTGACAAAGTCAAGTTTATGGGGAAAACACAGGCACAAAGTACAGTCGCACTAAACACACACACACACACACACACACACACACACACACACACACACAAAAAAACATACATACCGAAGAATTCGTACACCCATAAACAACACCGGTTTTAAGAGCAATAATTTGGACACTAATATTTATTTAAAATCCCATAACAATGTCATCAGAGTCCGTAAATGTTTTTAACCTGTGTCATCGAAGGTTCGACATAAATTTGGGAGGGAACATTTGTCAACACAATACAACTTGCGTATTGATCGGCGCGTTGCGGTTGCCATAAGTGGTCGGTAGTTGCGACGCTTTGCAGACCCCGTCAGAGGTGCGAGTCGTCATGTTGCCCTGTGCTAAACGATGTCGTTTTGCTTTTCATTCAGAACCCGACCCAGAGTCTTCTCAAGGCTGCGGCAGAGCGAGCGGCCTCCCCTCAGACGGGCTTCGTCTTCGGTGAGTACGGTAAACAACACCCCTAATTAAAACGACCAAGAGGAGCCCTTCTACTCAGCGAGTCCCTTTTTAGAGCAAGGTAGAAAATGAACCCAATTTGCACCATGGGCTTGTGTGATGTAGAGGCCATCTCGCCAAGGCCTTGAATTCTCTTGGTATCATGTCAGCCTGTTTCACTGTAGGAAAACACACCTTATATTTCACTGGGAGGAATCTTGCCATGTCCCGTATCGAAATGGTAAACCAGCTGTATATCCAGGTTTTTAGAGCCCATATGCTACAATATTTGCAAGATGTTACACAGTCTGCTCTTCGAGTGTTTATTTGCTCAATTCGTTCCCTCAATTCGTTCATAATCGTATCATTAACTGTCTTTCTTTCCATTCCCACTCTATCATATTCTCTCTCAGGTTCTGTGGCAGGCGTGGCCCCCAAAGCAGCAGATGGCTCCTCCGCCTCGGGTCCTTCCCTGGGAGAGCAGAGCAGCAAGGGCTTCTCCTTCAGCGCAGCGTGAGTCACACCCCGGGAGTCTGGGCCCACGGCTGACTGATTCACAAAGTGCTACTTCCTGTCGAGACTCAAGGAAATCTGTTTAGAGCAAAATAAGAAAAAAAAAAGTATTAAAAAAAGGATGTAACAGATTCAGCATGCAACAGGCTTGTGAAGTGGAGGGGATTTAAATGTACATTTTGGTCACTGGTTTGTCGGAGTGGTGGTGTTCTTTTTGCCCTCCTAAAGTTTTTTTATTTGTAATTTTTTACGCGTATTGCATTCTCTCTTCCACTGTGGTAATTTAACACAGGCTGCTCTCGAGCCCTACCAGCTGTAGTTGTCGTGTGATAGGTGAAGATCTGTTTTGTAGGAGATTCTCGTCCTCTTCAGTTCTCTGCCCTCCAGTATTGTGATTACTGTTCCAGTAGTGTTTTTCTGTCGTCGGCAGGGCGCATACATGCTTTGGTAAATGACAGTATTTCTGTGCAGCTGAGATTGTGGATTTATGCGTTTGTTTGTTTTTTGATTGTTTTTTTACAGGTCCAGTAGTGCCTTTAGTTTCTCGTCCGTTTCCCAGGGAGCTGCCGGATCACAAGGTAACAAGCGACAACAACATATTGCCTTTGGGCGGATAGAATTGGCCCTCCATTTGTTAGCTTGATATAAGTGCGGAGGTTGATTGCACTGGACCCTAAGGAAAGCATTTTTTTTTGCTTGGATAAAAATGGCTTTCTTGCTAAAATGAATGTTTCATTTCATTTCCCCCTCTTTCTCTCTCTCTCTCTCGTTCTCTTTCTGTCTTCAGTGAAGGAGGGAGCTAAGTTCTCCTTCAGCAGTGCGGCGGCGTCAGGAGGAGGCAGCGTGGGGAAGATGCTGTTCGGCTCCTCCGCCACCGAGGAACCCTTCTCCTTCACCCCCAAGTCAGCCTCGGCCTCCCCCGCCCTGGGCGCCGGCTCCCCCACCCCCCCGCCCACTGTGTCCGGGGAGCCGGTGAGGCCCTCGTCCAGCACGGGGGCCCTCCGCGTGGAGCCCCACCCGGCCCGGGGCGGGGAGACCCTGGGCAGCTTCTCAGGGCTCCGCGTGGGCCAGGGGGACGAGGACGCCAAGGCCGCGGCGCCTGGCTTCGTGTTCGGGCAGCCTGACAGCGGCGGAGGGGGTCTGGGGATGGGCGCGGCGCAGTTCAGCTTTGGCTCGGGCGCCGCTGACCTCTCCAAGCCAGCCGTGTCCATGAGCTCCGGGGGCGTGTTCAAACCGCCCGAGCCCAGCGCCAAGACGGCCTTCTCCTCCTTCAACAGCATCCTCACTGCCTCCCTCGAGCCCCCTGAGGAGCCCAAGGCCCCCAGCCCCCTGATAGAACCCGTGTCGCCCCCAGAGCCCGAGCCCAGCCCCGAACCCCCTGCAGAGAGAGACAGTCCCCCTGTTGACAGCACCCCTACCACCACCGTTGACGACCAGGCACCCAGCCCGGCTGTCCCCCAGCAGACCCCGACGCCCCCACCCGCTGCACCCTCCCCAGCCCCTGCCCAGGTCCCCCCGGCCTCCCTCCCTGCCCCCGTCGAGGAGGCGGCTGCAGCCACCCCTACCCAGCCTCCAGCGGCCACGACGCCTGTACCCACCCCAGATACCGCGCCGGACCCCGGGGCACTGCCCGACTCCGCTCCCGCCCCGCCGCCTCCGGAGGTCTCCGACCAGCCCCCTCCCCCGCCCTACCACGCCCCGGCGTCCGACAAGCCTGGCTCCATCTTCACCCAGGGGACGGTTACCACCGACAGCCTCACCATAGGGCTCACACCGGTCATTGTCACTGCGGCCCCCGCCGGTGCCTTCACCACCACCACCACGGCCGGCAGCACCATCTCCTCCTCCGCAGTGTTCGGCCAGCCCCCTGCAGACCCAGCTCCTGCTCTTGCTCCTGCTCCTGCTCCTGCTATTGCTCCTGTTCCAGCTGCATCCCCGGCTCCCTCCCCAGCACCACCCCCAGCTCCAACCACCGCCCCGACAGGGTTTGGCTCCACCGGTTTCAGCGCCGCCTCTACAGGAGGGTTCAGTCAACCCACTTTCGGACTGCCGGGCGGTTACGGGCAGCCGGCCCCCAACACCGGCTTCGGTTTTGGCCAGGCAACGTTCGGGGCGAGCCCAGGGTTCGGCTCCCCAGCGGGCAGTGCGGCTCCGGCCGCGTCCAGCAGCAGCACCACGGGCAGCGGGCTGTTTGGCGCGCCCACGGCCAGTAACGCCAGCTCCTTCTCCTTTGGCTCGGGTGCCAGCAGCACGGCCAGCAGCACGGGCACCGGCCTGTTTGGGCAGAGCACCACGCCAGCCTTCGGACAGCAGAGCTCCGCCGCCTTTGGCCAGGCCTCCGTGTTCGGGGGGAACACCACCACCACCTCCTCCACCGGCTTCAGCTTCGGACAGCAAGCCAGTGAGTGTGTGTGCCCGTGTGTGTGAGACCGTGTGTGTGTGTGTGTGTGTGTGTGTGTGTCCGTGAGTGTGTTCTCCAACAGACATAGAGGGAATTCAGCCTTTTGTAGGGCAGCACCATTTTACATACCACTGTTCTTTTACCCAAGATGACAGACAGACAGAGATTCAGGCAGACTCGCTCCCCACCAACATGAACCCGTGTCCACTTGTTAGTCCAGCCCCTTGATCCCTGCAAGATTAACTTAAATTTTTCCTACTCAATTTCATACTACGTGAGCAATGTTTGCCGTTTACTTGTTGGTAGCAGTGGTGTTCACAAACTCTTGTTGTCGATTGCCTGTTCACAGAGTTTCAAAAGACAGAGAGATTGTGGACAATGTGTTGTCCTGATGTCCCCCACCCCCGAATCAATCTGGCCCGCTGGTAGAGTGGTCACAGAATCTAAACTGAGGGGCGTTTTGAAGCTGCCGTCTATTTTAGACATGGCTCTGACTTTAGAGTGGGGTTAATGCTGCGTGTACCCAGAATCCATTTGGCTCAACTGTCCGAGGGAATAAAGCTTCCCCACGCATGTTTTGTTGCAGTGAGGTTTCTGCCATTTTGTAGCGCGTGTTGTCTCTGTTTGTTCAAATGCAGAACTTGTGATCCGTGTTTTCAGCGTAACTCTCTTCTAAAGAAAGCAGCGGGGGCATAGACAGGCGGTTTTAATGACTCACACCACCCCCCACCCCCCACGCTCTCACGGCTGTGGGGGTGATCCCAGGTCAGAGGTCAGAGCTGGGCTGCCTGTGTGCCCGCTAAGGAAGGGAAACGTTGGAGGTGTGGGAGTTATGCAGACAGCCTGTGAATAGGGGTACGGTGTGGTCTGGCGGTAGGAGTGTGGGGGTGTGGCACCCAGGGCTTTAGGCCGGGAAGAACTGAGCAGGGTGGAAGGCTGAGACACGCAGCCTTCCCAGGGATTCCCTGAATTCCCGCGCCTGTGTTCAACCCACCACCACCACCACCACCACCACCTCCTCCTCTTCCCTTTCTCACACACACTACCACAGCAGTCTTCCTCTCTCTCCCTCACACGTTCTTGTACATGACTCCCCACCAGAGCAGGGGGCCATGGACGAGTGGGCCCCGAGGCCCTCGACAGCTGATCTCCAGGATGCAAGCTCAGCAGCCAGACGGAGTGAACCTAAACCATGAGCTGAATGTTAATGATGGATAGTTGCGGCTGAGTTTATTTAGGAACTTTATATGTGTCATCTAGGATCACCATGTACAGTTTGGCTAAGATGACGATTATACTGTGTATGTGTGCGTGTGCATACAAGTTTTTAAGCAGCCATTTAAATAAGTACAGTCTGTTTTAAAATGCTTGATTTGACTTCGAATAGATGCTTTTGTTTGTTTTCCTCCGCCTTCTGTACCATAAACGTGATGAGAGGAAATAACATTGTGAGGAAGAAGCAGAGCGAGCAGCTTTTCCATGTTATGGGTCTTTGAGTAGGGATAGGCATTTTAGGCCATACCAGAAAGTATTCAAATATTCTATCAAAATATTTCTGGTAATCGACTAACCGAAATAATAAGATTGTATAAAATAAATGATATTTTCTTTGATCTGTGAGCAGAGAGTCGGCACCACAAAGCGCATGTGTTTGTATCGGCGATCCATCGCACTAGCATAGAGCACTCTCGTGTCCTTAGTGTGCGCGCTGCTCACAAGTTTAAACTAAGTGATGCGGAAAGCAGGAGAAACACAATGTTTCTATGTATGTTTGGCATGTAATGTATTGCAATGCTGTTTTTTCTTTCTACATATTTTAATGGCATTGGTATACATGTTTAATAAACAATATAAAATTAAAATAACTAATGAATAATATTTAATTTAACTAAAGGCAAAAATAGAAACGACTACAGCTATACTCCAATAACCACGCACTGTCTTTGAGTGAGATGTAATCTTTCTCATATCTGGGGTAATAGCTGTCCCTGTCGGCCCACTCAGTTGTGCTTGTTAAGAGTTTCAACGGTGACTGCCTCGTTTCATTAGAACTACAATAACCAGCTCGAGACTACAATAGTCAGTTTGGCCTGGAATTTGACAGGTGCGACACTATAAGTGGCCCGGAAATTCCTACAGAGATATGTGGTCTCCATTCCTCCTGTTTATATCCGTCCCCTCCACGCCTGGCAAGTATTTTTGGTGTCTTATTGTCAGCCTAGGCATGCCACCGTGCCCTTAAACTAGTCATGACCCCCTAAGTCAGTGTGCACCGGTCGCTCTCGGCTTGCCGTCCACAAAACATATCCACAGTCCCATTTACATTTCAAAGTCAGTTTTCCACATTGAGTTACCGTTCCACTTTATTTCTGATGGTGTCCTATCCAGCGTCAAATGATTCACAGTGCGGGGGTAGAAAAGGGGGGCGCGCCGTGTCATGAAACACTGCGATGCGTTTCCGAGAGGGAGGGAGCTTCGTTGTCAGGCTCCAGGTCTGTCCCACTCTGACGGCGAGCAGAGAGCCATTTCATGCACCACTTCATTATTATATGGGAATCGACTGGCCACAAGGAGCTTTTATGGATACAAATACAGACTACGTCTAGAAACAGTCTGTTTTGGATGGATACTAATACATCTGGTTTACAGAGACTGACTTAGACCAGGTTCAGGCAAAGCAGAAGTTGAAAAATGGGGTCACGCACGAACACGCATAATCACACCTATGTATTTATGTCCACACCACACTAAGCTCATTACCAACAGTTCTTATGGTAAGGCACACACACACACACACACACACACACATATACACACACACACAAAGCTCTTAACATACACCAAATGTACCAATACACACCTCTCTTCATCAATCCTGAGTGTGTCAGAAAGTTTACCGTTCACTGCACTGCAGCGCTCCATCTCTGGGGGGGGGGGTGTGTGTGTGTGTGCGCGTGCGCTCACTGTACAGCGGCAGGCAGTGTCAGAGATGAAAGGAGAAGGCTGGGGATTTGCCATCTCCGGCTCCTCTGCCATGTCACTCCCTCACCACTCAGCCGCCTAGGAACCGCGAGAATAAAACGCTTCCCCTCCCTCCAGCAGCTTCCCCTCCCTCCAGCAGCTTACCCTGCACGCCGACTTAGTCTAATACCGCTAGAATGAGACCGTCCATAAAACGACTGCACCGGCAGGGCCATGTGTATGCATGAGCGCACACACAGTCTATATCAGGCTTTGATGTCGTTTTGAATGATTATACATTCCAGACATACCGTTTGGTTTAGAAGCAGAAAAGCGTGTCTTCTAATGTCTCTCCAAAGTGTGATGCAAAACTGGTTTGTTGCTAAAATATATAAATACTTTAAATAAGTTACATTTCTTTGTTGTTTTTATATATTTGCATATGTATGTAATCCGATATTTGTTTTAATCTATGTAAACTAGCTGATCGATAATATTCGCTCCATTATTGTTTCTTTTCACAGCATTTGGCAGCGCTTCAGGTCCTTCAGTGTTTGGTCAGCCACAGCAGACCAGTGGTGGCGGGCTCTTTGGACAGGTAAATGCCCCTTTCTTGGTTTGTGTGCATCTGCAAAACGTCTTCCTCCATAACAACCCATTGTTTGTTGATGAGAAATTACTCTCTCTATTTAAAACTGAATGTTGGCTTTACTCCCTCTATTTTAAACTGAATGTTGGCCTTACTCCCTCTATTTTCAACCTAATGTTGACCTTACTGTTTTGTTACGTCGTCCATCATCAGCAGCAGCAGCAGCAGCCGTCTGGCGGGGGTCTGTTTGGTTCAGGCTCGGGCCACACCGGCGCAGCCTCCACGGGCGGAGGCTTCTTTAGCGGCCTGGGGGGCAAGCCCAGCGAAGATGCCGCCAACAAGAACCCGTTCGGGGCCACTCCCTCCCCAGGAGGCTTCGGTCAACCCAGCCAGACAGGTGTGTTCATGTGGGGATGGATACACTAGCAACCACAAAGGGATTGACTGAAGTTTAGTTCATTTACATTATTTTCATATAGGAATTGCATTGTATGTGTTTTATATATTTGGATTGAGCATAGGAAACACATAAGAGAGTGGTGTATGCTGGAATAGCATGAGACCAGATTCAAACCCACCTAGCCACTGTTATTCTCATACAATCATCTTAGACCTCTAAGGCCCTTAGTGACTTATGTTTCACATAGTAATTGTTCCAAGTGAATACCGCAGTTATTGATTGCTGATAATATTAGATATAGTATAAAATATGTGCAGCAAATATTAGCTTGTAAATGTTCGGCCGGATAAGATGAATGGTATTCGTATAATAAAATTTTTCCTTTTGACGCAAATTACATTATGCTAAACCGATTGACTACAATAGTTTTACGTATTCACTACATTGACAGTGATTTGAGGATCATCAGAGAAGTGATCTCTTTAAACCATTACCGAATAACTAAATTATTTAACACAAATGGAATGTTGTTGTGGTGTCAAACCTCTGATACCTTGAAGTGCTTTTGGATTTATTAGAAATTAACAGAGCGCTTGAAGTAAATCAAAGCATGAATTTTTCCAAGAGCTTTAAAGTAGTTAGGTAAGAGAGTTACTCACCTTGATGTTTGTGAACAGTGACTTCCACTTGCTTAGTACATTATTAAAAGCATAAAATTGAGAGGATTTTTGAATATGAGCGACCTGTTTCAAAGAGAGTATTTGACAGAAAGGTACAATTCTTCCATCTTTGAATTTGAACTCAAGGATAGGCATTGTCTTTGTAGTTTAGTTTAGTTTTCCGTGGAGTCTCTGTATAGTTTGCTTACCTCCTTGCCCTTTTTTATAAGTCGGACCATTTGACAAGGTCTTTACTGTGCATTGCACAAAGGTTGTTATTGTAGTTGTCCGTTCTGCTACTTTGTATCCGTTTCCATGTCCAAGTTACCCTTTTTACGACCTCCCATTTTCCTTTTTGCAAGTTATTTAATGCCATCATTGTCAGTCAAATAACTTTTTCAAATAGTGGTCCCAAAAGGACATTAATGTTTCAGCTGTAATTTCCCAGTTCGCCCTCAAATCTGGAAGTGCCACTTTGTCCAACCAAAAGTTTATGAGGCTGTCATTAACCTAGCCAGTCTTTATCTCAAAGTACATCTTTGTCTCCCAATATAATTTACGTTGATGTGAAATAAAGTACTACTCACATACAGTTGTATCGCCATCTTTCCACATCGGGTATATTTTACAGGCATTTTAAAAATGTGAAATAGCCCTGGCAATCTCCGTTGTCTTGTCAGTGAGATTTATAATGTCTGGGTTTGAGGAAGGTCTCTGAAATGACCCCCGCCAAGAGATCCATCTTCTGTTGAACACCGTTTTCTAAATGTGCAAAAAGCCATTTTCGGGTGTCTCATCAGCGCCATGCTAAAAGCCTGAGAAAATGTAAGATGGAGGGGATGGGGGGGGGGGGGGGGGCCACACTTTTAAGCGTCCCCAGTGGGTAAAGGAAAGGGGACTAAATGGGACTTGAAACGTCGTCTGCAATGACACCGTGGTCACCCTCTGCTGTCTGTAGCTAGGAAATGAACAGTGAGTAGATCCAAGGTCAAACGAAAAGACTGACCTCCCCACCAATTAAGAAAGGAAGCCGCTGCAGAGATTAAAGTCGGTGGAGACGGCGAGGGCGTCGGCAAAGTGTGTGTGGCTCATGACATGCCCTGAATGGTCCCGCCTCGTTCACTTTGAGGGGGAGAGAGACGGAGTGAGGAGGTTAAAAAGAACGTTTTAAGTTTAGCTGAATGTTCTTACCTTTGGCAGCTGTGGGGAAAAAAGAGGGTTGGACCAAACTTTTGTCCATTTTGTGTGTCCACTGTCCAGCAGACATTTCGAAATGAACTTGTAAGACCTTTTTCTGATTGGATGTAAATGCAAGAGACAGCAGGTTATTCTTACTCTTTGAGGTTCCATATGGTTTTCCCATCTGCCAAAACATTTAGTTAAGTCTATTCATTGGTTGTTTGATCTTTTTCCAATCTCTTTATTTTTCCGGTTTGCTGTAGGTGCTTCCAGCCTGTTTGGTAGCAGCGGGGCCAAGGGCTTTGGCTTTGGGCCGCCGGCCCCATTTGTGGAGCAGAAGCCCGGCGGGACGTTCACAACCGGAGCTGGAAGCGTAGCGGCCCAGGGCTTTGGTTCCTTCTCCACCCCTGCCAAGCCAACAGGTATTCCTAGCACATCAGGTAAATTTTAACCGCTTGCAGAAATTATAGTAATTACAATGATACGTCACATACATTCTGGGGAGGAAAGCTGATGTGTTTATTTTACTGTGCTTGCAGCTATTAATCAATAGCCAACAATGGGAGCTGTGAAACGCCAGACTGCCTGGTGTTTGACTCGCGCTGCATTCACACTAGAATCGATACATAATTTAGAGTGTTTTGGCTTTTCAATGCCCGAACAAAAGCCCTGCGTCAATGTGCCTCTCTAAAGTAATCATAAAGTGGCCACAGGCCTTACAGGACATAATGGGGCAGCGTTGTACTACGGGGGTAATTGCAGTCTATCCATAATGAGAAGTGTACCCAAAGCAAACACACGCTTACCTCGCTAAGGGTGTCGACGCGCTCACTTTGTAAAAAGCTGCAGCTTAGTATATTCTCTGACTCCTATCGCATGAGGCATATGTTATCGTGCTTTGGGTTAGCGGTGTGTGAGGTTCAGAGAGAGAAGGGGCGGTGTAGGTCCTGATGGATGAACACACTCTTCTGACACAGATGTACACACACACTCCTCTCATAAATTACAGACGCCCACAAGCGAACCTCAAACCCGCATCACTTCCTCCAGGGCCCACTCCTGCCGACCTCGGCCAACCCCCAGCTCTGTTTCCCTCTCCAGCCGTAGGAGAGAGAGAGGGAGAGGGAAAGAGAGTCTCAGTGCGTCCTCTATCATCCGAGCTACTGCGGGAGTCACCTTATCTCTCTATGCCAGCAAAGCAAAACACCAGATAGTCACCTCCAGCTTTGGCACTTGCAAGCCTAAAGCCAACGTTGGAAGCACAATTACCCTCGGAACCCAAAGATGCCGTGTCATAGTGTCCCGAGCACAGACGCAGCGTCACAACAGCTTGGCCAGCACAGGTGTTGTAGCTCTCCTCGTGTTGTCAAAAGTCAGCAAGTTTTCCTAGCTTAAAAACTTTAAGCCGAGTCATGGCTTTGGCAAGACAAAGCTCAGCCGGAGTTCTGCCCTAAGAACTTCCAGCTGCGATCCCAACTTCAAAGCACTCAGCAGGGTGTATATACATAAAAAAATATATAATTTTGAATATTCGTTTGCCATGTGCCCATTACACAGTTGACTCTTAAGGGGGTACTATTAACAGGCCTATCCAGTAACTTGGGGAGAACAGGGCTACCACTTTACACATGCAGCCCCCCACCCCTATCACTGGCGTGTGTCCAAGGAATGTAATCCTATTACATTAGCTCAATCAATTATTCACCGGGGCGTGCTGCTGGCCGGGCTGTAATTTCAGCGCGGCCCTCTCCTCTACTGCTCCTCCCTTCACAGCCCCGAGTGGGTGGTTAGCGATCAATTCCTATCAGCACCAAGCTTTGGCCTGGCTGTGTGTGTGTGTGTGTGTGTGTGTGTGTGTGTGTGTGTGTGTGTGTGTGTCGGTCTGTCCATCGCTCCCTCACTGACTCACAACAGACTGCGTTCATAGTTGTCTCCAAGTCAAAAGGAAATGCCAGACCAGTGGAGACGTGTACCTTTTTGGTTTCATAAAAATGTGTTCCACCGAAAAAAAAAGAGGGGTTTATGGGATTATACTCAACACTTGACCCAGTTCTCCTCTGGCTTTTGTGTTGCACGCTGCTCATACAGCCAGCCTGCCTGCCTCACTGAGGAGCCGCTCTCTGTGTGTTTCTCTGTCTCCCTTAGGTGGCTTTGGCAGCGCCCCCGTGTTCGGTAGCCCCCCTGCCTTTGGGGGCCAGCCGGCGTTTGGCGGGGCAGCCGCGTTCGGCGCCGCCCCCTCCTTCACCAGCCCCATGGGATCCAGCGCCGGGAAGGTGTTTGGCGAGGGCACCACCGCCTCCAGCATGGGGGGGTTCGGGTGAGAGAGCACACACTGTCCATGGAAACTTCAACCCCAGTGGAAATAGACCAATATCTACCGTGTGTGAGATGAAAAGGAGTGTATGGACAAGTTATTAAATATGACTCAGCTTGTGAGATTGAGAGGATTGTGTTTTTCTCCAATGGTTAAGATTGTCAATACTACGTAGCAGTTTTTTCCTTTTGCTGCTGAACAGCCATAGGGTGAAAATAAAATATTAATGATAGACTGTATTTGGTTTTACTGTGTTTTTAGAAGGTATGACCAAACCGTTGTCACACGCTTATGAATGCGAACGAGAGAGTAAAACTTTGGTCTTTGGAAACACCTGAGGGGTTATCCAGGAAAGCGGACGGGGATGTTTTAGCTCCGAGCGTTACCGTGTGTGTCCAGCATGGCTCCTGTCACCCTCACTCTTCTAGTCAGTCGGAGAGACAGAGGCCCCCTCAGGCTCCTTGCTGCATCAGTCACTCCATGGCCAAACGACTCACTAGATCCCTTTGTAGACGTCAAAGTCTGCTTCCTAGACACCTGTCTCTGCTTGGAGGGAGGTGGTTTGGTCCTGTACTCTCGTTTCTCCATCACTGCGCTGCGATGGAGTTTAACAGTAGATGACCCTCTTGTCGTCTTGTTATAGTCTGTTGAGTTTAGGTGAGGTCTCGTTAAAAGGTTACTGCACTAAATGGGATTAGTCCCACACCCACTGATCCCCTGCGTCTGTTCTCCTGCAATAGGCGCTGCCTAGCCACAAATCATTGCAGAGACCAGACAGTGCTAGATTACGCCACTCTGATAATCCTCCCAGTCCGGGGGCATCCTGCCTGCAGATTAAGCTGGGCTGGTCTATCTCGTGTCCCCCCCCCCCCTTTGTGTATCTCTCCTGGGTGGGGGGTGGGTTCTGCTGGACACAGAACCTCGAGAGGAGATTACCAGCTAAGCCCCCGACCCTCAATCCTCTACTACTCTACCTCAGTCTCTCTCTCTCTTTGTCTGTGTTTGTCAAGCGCTCGTACGCTTGGTCCTCCTGCTTCCTCTTTTTTTGTCCCCTCTCTCCGTTTTGCACAGTCATAGACACACACACACACACACACAGCCTGAAGGCCCGTGCCTGAGGTCCCTGCTGACACCCAGGCAGATTACTCCACCCACAGACAGGGGTCATTTCTCTGCATCTTGTCTTTTCCCCCCTCTTCTCTGGTAATAGATGGAGTGAGGTTGTAATCCAGCGAGTCCTGTGCTCTGCCTCATTTCTCCGACCCTTTTTTCAACCCCTCTACTCCTCGCACTGCCTTTGACCCTGGCTTCACTCTCTGTCGTCGTGTCGCGAGACCATTCGACTTGTTTCGTTTCTCTGTCGTCTTCTCAATCCGTTTCTGTTTTCCCGGGGAACACGGCTTGCGCTTGTCGTGGAACATTGGTGCTCTTCCAACCACTCGTTTTCTTATCACGGAACAAAAGGAAAAGAAAAAAGAGACAGACGATCAAGATTAGTGCGTCTCCACTTGCCTGTGGCTGCCTGGTGAACGTCAGCCACTTCAGAAGTGTACCTCTTCAGTTTGGCCAGTCTAGCGTTTACCTATCAGCAGCCATAGATTGGGGTCGGGGGCGGTCAGTGTTTCTGTCCCAGGGATCTGCCTCTGGTACAGCCAGGGCTGGCAGTGGCATGGCTTCAGCTGCCAAGATGAGGCACTGGGACTCTCTCTCTCTCTGTGTTTCCACCCCTCTCTGCTTCTATTTTTGTTTTTAACCTTCTTTCTCTAGTAGCAGTCGCTTAATCTTTAAAAGAAACATTTCTGCACGCAAATGTGCACACACCAATACACACACACACACGTACGCACACGTGTACACACACACGTGTACGCACACGTGTACGCACACACGCTCAATTCACTATCAATTAACTTTTCTCCCCTATACACATCCAGCCCCAGAACTAAATGATTGGATTAGCCTTAGCTTGTATGGAGTCATTCCGCCAACTAGACACAGACATCCCACTCATCGTTGTTCTGTGGCAAAGTCCCAGATCAAGGCACAGTGGAGGGGTTGGCTGCTAGCGCCTAATGTAGCCACATACTCCATAGTTATTCATAAGGCAGACTTATTACATTAGAAGCTTTGATGTAATAGGCTGGGATGTCTTTTGGCATAGGTTGATCTCCCTGCATATTTGAACAGCCCTCTCCTCTTTTGGAGTGGCAATGTGGATCTTGAAAATCAGAAGGAAGGCCAGACTGCATTAGAATCAGAGGGGAAATTAATGCACTGGATTTACCATAAGAATAAAGGATAGGCTATGCTAATTCAAAAGGGAGATGGTCTGATATGATGCACTATTATGCACCAGCCTAGTGTAAAAGCTTTAATATTAATGGGAGGTGGAATGATGGACTGATTTGATCCTGAAGAAAAGGAACATACCGGGCTGGATTGGTCGAGAGAATGTTTTCACGTGCAACCCGGCAGGTTTTGTGTTACAAAGTTGTTTTCTTAACATAGATTTTGGTAATATGTCATGTTATGTTTTGTTGCTTTTTTCCCCACAGCTTTGCGTCTCCCCAGAGCGCCCCTTCATTTGGCTCCATAGCCAGCCAGGGAGCCCAGGCCCCTTCGTTTGGTAGCCTGGCCCAGCAGAGCCCAGGCTTTGGGGCTCCGGCAAGCACCTTTGGACAGCCCAGTGGCTTCGGACAACCCCAGGGAGGAGGTGAGCCCTCAGTACTATAGCCTCTGAGCTGTATCGTTGCCGTACCCCTTGTTGCCATGGTTTCAACAAGGTTCTGCGGAAAAGGAATGAATCCTCTGTGTGTTAAAACTCCTCAACTACTTGACGTTCGTTTCCGTTCAGAACTTCCCTCACTCTTGCTAAAAAGCACACAGTTTAAATGGCAGGTCAAACTCCCAGCATATCTCCCCCTGCAGCATCTACCATCGTCCACCCCCATACTGTCACTAATATGGAGGGAATAAATAATTTAATAAATATCCCTCCAGCAAAGCTCCAGCGTTTTAGCATTCACATTCATAACATTAGTTGGTAGGCAATCGGCATTGCTAGCCCGTAGACCCAATTTATTTAGCTTCTTGTTAGCATACGGTTGGCGTTAGATGTTCAGCCTATAGCCCCAAACTGTTATGATCGCATGCTTAGCCGCTTAGCCTATTACCCATAATCTCTTTCGCTTAGTTTGTGTATACGTTTGGCGGTCGTAGTGGTACCCTATAGCCCCAAGTTATTAGCTTAACATGAAGCGTACATGCTGTTCCTTCGCTAGATGTAGCTGACGTCTAGATAAAGTGGAATCCCACCAGTGGGCACCGATTAGCCCATAGTCACTGTTCCTGCTGTGCTATTGGTGACGTGTGTGTGTGGGTGGGTGCTTTTATGAATGGCCCAGACCTCGTCAGTGGAGGACTGTGTAAAGACAAGGATAAAGCTCGCTTGCAGTCCTCATTTTTGTCTCTATAGAGTTCTCTCCATCTTTCTTGCTTTCAATGTTTCTACTGGAGCCAAACCCCATCTGTTTCATCATGTCTTCAACCTGTCAATCATAGTTCTTGTTTTTTTAGTCAAGCGTATGAAAGTGGTGCCTTTTCCCTCTGCCTATTCATCCCCCCTTTCCCTGGCTGTGTTGGCCGGAGAGGATCACGTCTCCTCCTTCAGTCCCTCTACACGTGTCCTCCATTCCTCTCTTCTGTCCTGCGGCTGGGCATCATCTCTGTAAATCTCTTCCTTTCAAGATTCTGCTGGTCTATTGCCATGTGTCAGGTCCTGTTAAGAGCCTCAGTTGTCAGTGGAGAGATAGACAGACAGACAGATTTATTATACAGACAGACAAACAGACGGGCAGATTAGTTCTGTTTTCTCTGAATTGAGCTCCGCTGTCTCTGGCTTGAAGTGGATGGTTGGCTGATTCACCATGGCACAGTCTTGCTAACTCGGTGTAAATATCATTATAATTATTATGACTATGGTACTGCGCTTTGGCTGTCTGTCTGTGTGGTAGCCTGCTGTGAGCGTCGGTGTGTATTTGTTTAGCGTTCCTTAGATTCATAGATTATTCTTGTATGATGTTGTATTATCTTGTATTAGGAATCCAGTAGTACAGAGGCTCGACATGAATTCATGATGTTGTTTTCTCTCCTCTTGTAGGATTCCCTGGAGGCGGCTTTGGCTCCACCAATCAGTGAGTATAAGCCCCTGTGTGTGCAGTTTGTTTTTCTTAAGTGAAGTGTGTGTGTGTGTGTGTGCATGCATGCGTGTGCGTGCGTGTGTTTGTGTGCATGTGTCCGTCCATGTGTGTGTAAGTTTAAGAGACCCCTGCTAAATAGTTCGAGTCAACCCCAAATCCTGTTTTTGTTGCGACACGCTCCATACATCCTCCACTCCTCTCCAGTCTGCTGTCCTTCTCTCCTCTTGTCTTCCCTGTCCTCTTCCCTCACCCGGTCCTTCTCGCCTCTTGTCTTCCCTGTCCTCTTCTCTCACTCTGTCCTTCTCTCCGTCCCCTCGTCTCTCCTGTTTCCTCATTATGCCTTCCCGCGCGTCTCTTTGCTCTCACATCCCACCCCCCATCTCTCTCTCTCTCTCTCTCTCTCTCTTCCGCTTCCCATTCTCTCCCTCTGTCCCTGTCTCTCTCTCTCTGTGCCGCCTCTCTACCTCCCTCTTCCCGCTCTTTCTCTCTCTCTGTGCTCTCCTCTGTCTCTCCCCCTCTCGTCTTGTCCCTCTCCGCGCTGCTTTGTGTCACATGGCGGTCGGTATCCCCCCAGGGTGCATTGCAGTGGAATGCGATCTGAAGTGTGCAGGAAAGTGTGGAGACGCGGCCCAGCTCTCAGAGGCGTCCACACGCTCTTAGATTAGACGCTTTCTTTCTCTCTCCCTTCGTTTCTCTCTTTCTTTGTTTTTATCTTTCTCTCCCTTTTCTTGCAGGTGTTCTGATTAATTCTTTGTTCCCTTTTCTTTCTTCACACTCACGTCATTCCTTTTATTTATGCTCTTTCACTGTTGTTTGACCCTCCGTCCTCTTTTGAACCTCAGCTATTTTCCTGCCAATAACCGCTTTTCGCCCAAGTTCCACCGCTCTGCGCCCGTTCTTTCCCCTCCCTCTCATCCTCGTCCCATCTCGCCTCCTCTCACACCGTTTCAAATCATTTCAATACAATAGTCAAACCAGCCCCTTTTCCCTGTTGGTGTAAACACAGAGCCTGCGAGGGTTACCCCCAGCTGGATGTGCTGTGGAATAATGTGTGAAGGGTTGGGAATGCGCGGCGCTGGCTACCACATATAACTGTGACATGAGTCAAACTGACATTGGGGGAAGCCGGCGGCGCATGTAATTTAATAGCAGCTGTACCTAGATGTCAAACTACACAACTCCGTTGTTATGTTTAAGAGAACACAGCAGTTGACAGTGCATTACAATCCATTAACCCTTCACCTCCTTTTATTTCTACCTCACAGTTTGATGGGACTGGGTGAATCTGTAACGTACCGGTTGAGATTCATTGCCACCAGGGGTTACAGTATATGTCTTCTCGTTGTCTCTGTCTCATAGTTCATTCTCCTTCATCCCCCTTTTCATTCCTCAGCTGTTCCAAAGCCCTCGTCACTGCTCTGCTATCGTCTCCAAGCACGCATCACCTTATCCTCCTCTCCTCCTGGTCTGGTTTTCTTTCCCCTTGGCTCATAACGTCCCCTCCTTTCTCCTTTACATCCTCTTTCACCATATCATAAGGACCACCTTAGTGCTCTCCAAGCAAGTGGGTGTGTGTCTGTGAGTGTATTTGGTACAAGTACAAAATCGCGTGTTTGTTTCTGTCTGTCGATCCGTGTGTGTGTGTGAGAAGTGTGTGACCTCCAGTATGGTACATTTGGTAAGCCTGTGTGTTTTCTCTCACGTCGCTGTCATGAAGTTCGTGTGGATTGTCTAGTCAGTCAGTGTGGCAATTATTCCATCTCCTAGAATAGCCCTGATAGATCACACATCTACAACCACTACCCCTTTTTTTCAGCAACCTCTTTTTTCGGTTTGTTTTATTTGTTCCAGATCCGGGTGGAGATGCTAGTTTTATTTAGACCCCCCCCCCCCCCTGCCCCCATGGGCGAATGAGCACAGCCACACAACTGCTGTCAACGACACACTGCACTCTGCAATCAAGTTCTGTGTGTAGACCCCAGTTACAAAGGAGAGGGAGGGGGGGGGGATAAATGGATGGAGAGGACATGACGATAAGGGAACCGTGAATAGAGTATGGAGTGAAAAGCATGCCAAAATTACAGCTTGTTCCAGTGATGGACTTCTCCTTTGGCTGCTATGTGCCGATGCATCTCAGCCTCACGTGAGAACAGCTTCTATAGAGCAGCTTATATCAAAGTTCCTTTAGGGAACATAGAGAAACTATTAGTGAACTTAGTGAACTTGAAATATATAGTTGCTTTGGAATTGCCTCTTGTTTTTTGGCACATCTTTCATTATGTGCTTAGCGATGAAAGGATCTTGATTACATCTGCCTTTTCAACTTTACTGATTGATAAATTAGTAATTTTTTTTTTTCTTGTTTCTTTGGAGCAGGAAAACGGCTGATCGCTCTGAGCAATTCACTCTGATTTAAGAAGGTTCTTTACTTTCCAATAATGACTGGCTTCAACTATTCCAGGGAATCTGTTTTTTCTCTTGCTTGACTAACAGAAAAACAAAAACATTTTACTCAATTTTGAAGCCCTTATGAAATGTCTGACAGAAAAGTGGCTTGGGTGTAAATGTATTTGAAGATGTATTTACCCAGCCCAGATAGCTTGAAACGAAAGTAAAATTAGAGTGGGAGTATGAGGTGGGTTGGGGAACTAAATGTAACATTTTATTATGATGCTTTCTGCTTTGCACTGGGTTTGTCTCATAATGTGTGTTTTATAAATGGTAAAAAAAAAAATATATATATATATATATATATATATATATATATATATATATCTCCAAAGGAAAATGGGAAATAAACATGGCATTTTCTCAATCGTAGTATCCCAGTCTCGTTTTTAAGCCTGCTTTGGAAGAGTATGATCTTAAGCCTGTGTTGTTTTTAATTATCATTAGCCTTTAGCCATTTCTATCTGCCTTTATTTCCACTTACAATAAGCCTCTTTCCAAGATTCCAAAACTGGTCATAAAGCCCCTTTGTGGTACTATTTATCTTTAAAGAATCTCTTGTATAAAGTCGTTCCCAATGTGTTTAACTACCAGTTTTTGTGGAAAGGTATTTAGCAGATGAAAGGGGACGTGCTGTTCTGGTGTCAGTCTCATCACCAGGCGGTTTAATGTTAGGTGGCGTGGCGAAGGGTAAGGCAGCCTGAGGCTATGTTAAGACAATGATGGGCTGGCTGGGGATAATTAGCATAGCATCCTCCTTTATATGCATCTCATTATTGCACCCCCAGTAATGAGTTCACAAATATTTGTAGGCTGTGGAACTGAACTAGAATGTGGCTTTGTTGAAGTGTCGAAACTCTTTATCAGCCTGGATTTTAAGGTATGTCGCTGTGTCCAGAATTCCAGACACCGCTGTTTGCTTTCCATCTCCCACCGCACTCTTAGGGAATGTCTCTGACACCCTGTCGCCGTGGTTATCTGACAACTCCCTACTCTGCTCTTAAAGGGAGACCGGAATGTTAGGGGGGTGACACGTGACCCCTGCCCAAGTTGAAATGTGTCTTTCTCAAGAGAACCCAGTCCGTGCGCCCCATCTGCACCTAGATTGGCAAGTTTAGAGAGGGACCACTATCTTTGGATATCGGAGAATAGCACTGGAGTCATTTATAAACTGTGTTCAGCAGAAGCCCAATGCAAGCCTCGGTGGGCTTGTCAACAGGGCTACAACTGCACTGTTCATTATGGTAGGATTTGTTGGTATGGTCTCACAACTGGTGGCATCACAATCCAGAGTCTTATATTAAATATTAAAGACATCAGTCTGAACTGTTTATTTGCCCCATTTGCAGTGATGTATGGTTCATCTATGGTTGTTCTAGAGAGTTTATTTTTTCAAATTATAATTTGATTTGGACAATATTAAATTGGCAACTGATCTCGAGGCTGAGTTTAATAGGATTTTTCATATCATTGGTGTAATTCAACCAAGAAAGCATCAAGGACTCAGCTGTGCTTCACAGATACTGTTGTGTTTTTCTGAACGATGACAATTCCCTAGATGGTGCAATGCTTTTTCCCCTCTTCCTCCCCCTCCCTGCTTGTGTTGTCATTTAGTTTATGTGACAGAAAGCGCAGGCCAGCCACATAGGCAGACTCTCCTGGGTACGGCAGCTGTTTTGGAGGAATCCTGGTATAAATAGCCTCGCAATTTCTCTCTCGGCCTCTCTCTTTTTAGAAATATGATTGGCGTTGTTCACGCTCCCTGTGTCCTAAATCGGTCGTGTCGCGCTCGCCTAGCAGGCAGGTCCCCATATCCCTTCGTAATACATCAATAAGCCAGTTCAATTTAGAGGCAGATTGTTTGGCACTTTTCAATGCAAGTTGAGGACGACTCATGTCGGCCTACCTATTGGACTTTAAGCCTCATGGCGCCTGTTCTATTGCTGTCAAATTTATCATCTTCGAAATGTATTGGTGTTTTTATTTTTTATTTTTTTACTGTTTGGATTGAAATGTTATTTGCTTTGGAAAAGTTTCCGGACAAAGGAAAGGCTGTCGTAACCGTGGTAGCATACGAACACACAGACTACCATGATTAGATACCAGTAAACAATAATTAAGGCTGTGATTTAGACAGCAATCATTAATCACTCGTTGTTTGGCCGGCAGCTTAGGTATTATGCAACGTGAACCAGGCCCACAAGAGGTAATCCAAATCGAACAGAAAGGTCTGCCAACTTCCAAGGCCTTCAGGGTCAACTCCACTACATTATAAAGATGCATAATTTTGCTAATGCCTCAAAAATATTTGAGAATTTTTTTTTCTCTAATTTGAGCTCTTTATTGTTTATCAGCTGTTCATGAGTGAGGTGATGCTTCAATATGCTTTAAGCCATTGCACCACTGTCAAGTGCTATTGACCTTGCTGTCAATCTGGCATGCTTGCCGTAGACATCCTAACACTGGCCCAAACACAATATTTACAGTGTAATACATTGGGGGGACAATGCATGGTGTGTGTGTGTTATTGTCAAGTCATTTTGTTTGTGCTTGTGCTTGCATCCCTTCAGAAGTATGTTATACGTACATTTGGCCCTAGCACTGGTGCAATCAGCCTGTTTTCTTCATTCGCCAGTGAGAAATCGTGAGTGGCCTCTAGGGCTGCTATGGTAATTACATGCAAACATTTCATGTTGGGGTGCTGTCTGCGCCAGGAACGTGCATCAGGAAATCTCTGTTCCTCTGGCCTGCACTCACGTCAGCATCCACTTAGGCCAAGACACGATTCTGTCGGGGGATGTGGATGTTGGGCACCATCCTATCTCAGTCTGTTTGTGTTTTTCCTGTCTTGTTTATTGATCCGATGGGAATGGCAGAGGAGAGCATTGCTGTGGTAAATTGAATGAATCATTGTTAGCGTGCACTCCGGTCACTCTTACTGGAGCAAGGCTGTCCTAATATTGTTACACTTGTTTCAACAGAGCTCCCGCCAGCCCCTAGGTTTAGTTCATGCTCATGAGGATTCTCTCCTTACTCACCACAAGTAGAAATCTGTTTTGATTACACTACTTTTTTATGGAATCTTATTGTGTCTTACTTAATCAGTCAGCATCTTAAATCGCCCGGCTTTCCTTTGGACAATAAGGCTGCTGCATTAGGCCCGCCTGCCTTTTGTTTTTAGAGAATAAAATTATTTTTCAGACGCTTGTCACCCTGAATATTTAATAATTGATGAGATTTCTAGGTGGCTCTGACAGTGGTTATGCAGGCGCCAAATTTAATTTAATGGCATGTAAGCGTCCAACAGCAAATTGGCTGCTCCATGGTAAAGTGGCAGCCATATTATCTTGTGTGTTTAAACATGTTTTTGTACCCTTTCTAGGCTTACCCCAAGATGGCCTTGACTACAAGAATACCCTTTTTCAGTGATTTCCCTGGTTTCCTTTTTTGTTACAAGATATACTTTTTTTCCTCAAAATGGTGTTTTAAAATGATGGCAACACATGCAAAAACAAAACCTGAATAAAATGCACATGGTAATGTTGTCTTTTTTAATTATTTATGTCCAATAGTACCTGCTTCATCCTAGCGTACCGGGTCTCCACAATGTATACATTTCAAATTAGTGTACATCAGTTGACTAACACATACTTGTATTGGAATGTAAATATTTCAAACCTTTCTGATTTTCAGACTCAGCTGTTGCTACTGTGTGTGTGTTTTGGCCTTTTGTCCAAATCAGAAGCCAAATCATGTTGGTTCAGACTCTACAGTTAAATTATATAAATAACTGTTGGCTGAAGCAAACATGACAAACAGAAAGTTGCTATTCGTTTATTCACATTATCATGAACGTTAAGCACCTTGAATGTAATGTCCTGTGCAGCTCGCTATACATTGAATCAAATTAAACGGAAAACTTCTGAATGCCTTGTTTAAGCTAAAGTGCACTTTTCAGACTTCACTGTCCATCGCACAAAATACAGAGTATGCAATTGGAGATATTGATTTCCAAATCAATAGCAATTGAGAGATTATTTGGTCAGAAATTGTTTTGTGCCTTTTTTTTTGTTTAGTTTTTTGCACAGTCAATCTGTAACCTTCATGCAGCCTTTTTCATCCTGCTTTCCGGCCAAAGCTTTTCTTCTTGTAGATTTGTTTTCCCAAATATTCAAAGGGATTATATAAAGTTAAGCACCCTAAAATTACAAGCACATTTTGTAATAGATAAGCAGGCCATTGGGGACTCATGTCAAATTTTCTCATTTGAATTCAAGCCCTGGAACAATAAACCAATGTATGTATATTCCAACAGATTACTGTAGAGGACATTACCATAAGCATAGTTTCTGTGGAAAGTCTGCTCTCTTTAGGTATGTCAGAAGATGTGAACGTGATCCTGCCTTGCTGGTAAGAATATTCTGTGTGTTTGTTTGTACTTGACATGGGCATGTGGAATGACCCATGTCTACACGGCACGGACACTGAAAGAATAACGAAACGTGCTTTATTCTCACTAGCCAACTGAAGTTGTGTAGCAAGAAAAGAGTCTTGAGAGTCCAATCAAGATGCTCTATTGAAAATTATATTGCAGAGATAAATATATTTTGCTGTGAAATTTAATGTCAAGCATCAGTCCCACCTATAGTTGTACAACGTTTTAAGGTTTATGTGATCAAAACTAATAGGCCTATGACATGAAACCCATTGCATTCCAAAATGGTGGTACAGTCATAGACAAAGTTGTACTCTGAAAAACATAAGGGGACCCACCTATACCATCCTGAATGTTAAACCAAACCGTTCCCATCATCTCTCATTAGTCCCAAAGCAGTGGCAGTCTCCCCAATCCTAATCCCCTTTCCAGTTGTTCTATACCTTCCCATCGCCATCCTCTTTAATCTAGATTATAAATCACTGGAGAGATTGAAAGGAGCCCCCCCGCCCCCCATTGTGTTTTAATAATGGGAGCTGAGGAAGAGGACCTGCAGCTTAGCAGAGCCCCAGTCGAAGACAGTCTGAGGTCAGGGTGAGGTGTTTCATCCAATCTATTTCACCACAGCCCAGCTTGTCCTCTTCCAGGGCTTTATGATAGATCTACAGAAAAACACCGGTCCCGGCTTCGTCTGTGGCCAAACTCCCTTCCTCTAATGAACA
>JAVQIZ010221496.1:0-15689 GCA_036023535.2 Galaxias brevipinnis | reverse complement strand
ATCCATTATGCCATATTCCAAGATGAGCACTTCAAAAGACAATATTTTAGAATGGACTTGGGTTGAGAGCAGATATGTCATTGGGGTTTTCAAGTGGGCAGCCTCCATCCCAGATGTTTTGTTAATTTGAGCCCACGACACCTCCAGAAGGCTTAACGGTGAGCAATGACTAGTTCTCAAAAGTATAAAATGGACAATCTAGTGGGCAGAAATGAGAATGGCCTTTGGCAAAGTTATTCAACATCTGCTTGTGCATCACCCAATACCTGGTTCATGTACAATCTGGGCCATAGTTACAAGCATTTGAAAATCGCAGCTTTGACCCATTGGTAGCTCTAGAGGAATGGGTTTATGGACCCCAAAAGGCCTGTGTTTCCGTTTGGCATAGCCTGCCAAGTTGAATGAAAAACGAGCCATGGGAAGTGCGTGAAATGTAGTAGTGGTAGTGGTAGGAGAAGGAACAAAAACAAAAGTATTCTGCAGCTTTGCTGCTTGGACCCCTAATAATAATAATACGTACAGCTACAAGAGGTGACCAGCTGCTACAGCCGGCCACCTAAGACGATGACGACTTTGCGATTTCAAGATGTGAGCGTCGCATGCTGCATCATATAATTGTGTTTTTGTGGTGTGCAAATAATTTTTCAACTGCCAGGTCAAAAATTACCCTAAGACAATCTTTGTACCCTGGTGGTGTACAGCTTTCATGGAAATATGAAGAATGGCATTGTTTCACTTTTCCCCCTAATGTTGGGGTCACGTGAGGAAAAGTCATACAATTTCTAGTGGAAAAATAGATAATTTAGGAGTTTTTCTCTGCTGTTTAACGTAGTGCGGGTAATTTTTCACCTTTAACACAACATGGGATAAGAATGACTGTTTGATATTTAATAAAACATTTATATTAAACTGCTTAAAGTCAAAGATTTTTTCCTGTAAGAACTAAATCGACGCTATTTGGAAGCTAACTGAATTAGCAAGAGCTCTATAGATATTAGCACTTATATGACGTGAAACTAAATATTTAGAATTACTTAACCCTAATTGTATTTTGCATATTAACCGGCTCACCTTTACAGGTACTCACCCCTGCACCATCTGTGAGCCAGTGGCATCACTCTCTCCTCCTTTCCCTCCCTCAAGGCACCTCCCCCCAAACTGGGCCTGAGTTGAGTGGCTTCTGCAGGTCTTCGAATGGGCACCCCCCTTCCTTGATGTTTTGTCGATTAAGCGCATGACATCTCGGGGGGCTCGACGGTAGGAAAAGCGTTCTGGTACTAACCCTGCTGTCCACCACTCAACTCTGATGTTATTTGCCTGTCACCATGTTGGCTCTGCCACCGTTCGTTCCTCTTTATCCAGATCCACCGGGATGCCACTTCTGCCTGCTTAGTGATGTTGGCTACCATCCGCTTCCTAGCTGGGGTTTCAATTCCAAGCAGCTCAAGAGCTCCAGAGCGACTGCCGTGCATAGCCCCTGCAGCCGACTTCCACCGGCAGGTTCCAGGCCTTTCATCCATTCCTTTGGCCTGGTATTTCTTTTGCTTTGCTCATCTGCCTCGTCCATCCTCTCTACCCAGGTTACTGTAAGCTTGATAAGAACCACCTACTTGGTTCCTTTAAACCAGAGGATGATATCGGGTCTGAGGCTAGTTTGGTTACCTCCTCTGGGAATTTGAGCTCCTTCTTAAGGTTCGGGTCCGCCTGCATATTCCAGTCACTTGCTGTGGCTAGGACCGCTTTGCTCCTCATCTCTGATACTACAGTCTTTCCTGACCTGAGAAATAGTATGAAATGAGGGCATTTCGAAAGGTGTTTTGGCTTCTTTCTAGCCTGCTCTACACCAGGAGCCAACTGTGTTAGAATCAGGTCGTTCCGCCACCAGAATTTTTCATCTGCCAGACTTGACCGACATGAGGAGAGGACATGCTCAGTAGTGGCTGGCCTACCTACCGCAGAGTGTGCAGTTGGGGCTCTCTGCCCACCCCCATGTGTGGAGGTTTGATGGAGTAGGCAGGAACATGGAACACCGCAGAAACTGGATCCGGTTTCCTTCCATGCTCCATATGTTCTGCCAGGTCAGTGCACTCTCTCGAACAGTCTCCCACCTCGTCCAGCTGCCCTGCTTGTTCATAGCTACAGCCTTGACATGTCGGCTTTCCTCTTCTGCCTTACGGACCTCCCTCTGCACCATGCCATGCCGCTCCTTCAGGTTAGCCCTTTTCCAGCTTGTCCTGGTGGAACATCCCAGGCCAAACCTGACCTAGGCCAGTGAGCTGACTAGGTCAGCATGATGCAGGCGATCCTCCTCCTCCCTCAGGGCTCTGCTGGCTGACCACTTGCGACCTGTTCTGACCTCAATGCCTGCATGGCATACTCTTGCATCTCTACTGTCTCGCAGCATCATGGCCTGGTGTGTTTTTGTTGCCCTGTACTCCTCGATTACGGATGTTATTCCCAGCTGCAGCTTTCTGCCTGTGTTGTACAGGCCAATGGAGCAGCAGTTTCTTGGGACGCCCAGCCATCTCCTCAGGTAGGTGTTCATCTTCTTCTCCAGCCCTTCAACAGTGGAGACGGTGCCTCGTAAACGAGCAGTGGCCAGAGCAGTCTGGGAAGCACCCCATGTTGGTATCCCCAGGCCTTATACTTGCCGGGTAGGCCACTTTTCTCCATAGATCATCCAGGTTTAATCTGGAATGAGCATCTCCTTCACCCTCTGCTTGTCGTTGAGGTCCTCCCTGTACGACTTTCTCAAGCTCTTCACCGGTTTCTCTTCTACCGTTGGGATGATATCCTTGCCAATCTTAAAGCGAAACCGATCCTGGACACGCTCCCATCTCAGTACTAGGCTTCTAGATTTCGCAGGTTTGAACTCCATTCTTGCCCAATCGGTTAGCTCAACCAAGTCCTACAAAATCCATCTACATTCTTTTACTGATTTCGCTGTGATGGTGAGGTTGTCCATAAATGCCCTGATGGGCACTTGTTTGATGCCGCTTGCCAGTACTGCACCCCGAGTTAACTTCTCTGCATTAAGTTCCCGCATGTGAAACGCATGTCGAAGTAGCACTGCAAGAGCTTCTGGAATCGCTCCGGGACATGGTAGGTCTTCAGTGTTACTTCCACTAGCTTTTGGGATATTGTTCTGTAGGCATTGGTTAGATCAAGCCACGGTACTGTCAGGTCACTGTGAGTCCTCTTCGCATTCTCAATGATCTTGGATATTCCACTGGTGTTCTCAAGACAGCCAGGTACCCGTGGAACTCCACCTTTCTAAACTGAGGCGTCCATGTACTCGTTGTCCAACATGAAAGTGGTCAGACTCGTTGCCAGTATCCCATGGAATAGTTTGCCTTCCACATTGAGGAGTGAGATGGTACAGAATTGTTTGATCTCTGTGGAGTTTTCTTCCTTAGGGATGAAGCATCCCTCAGCAACCAACCGTCAGCAAGAAAGTTCTTCCTACATGCCACCTTCAGTAATTTCCAGGGTCGTCTCCTGAACCTTTCACAGTATATGTACACCTTATATGGATGCTATTTTGCCCTGGAGCTGATTTTCCCCCTGGCCTTCCTGGGGACGTTGTGAGCTTCCTGCCAGTTTGGTTTCTTTACTCTCAAGAGGATAGGAGGTTGGTTCAGCTGGTTTGATGAGTTTCTCCATCTCCAAGCTGTCCTTCCTTCTGGAGTCACTGTGGACTTGACGGAGATGCACCTCCACCTCCTTTGTTGTTTTGAGCTCCCCTAATTTTTTGTCACCCAGAAGTCTGTACAGATATTTGAATTGGTTCTTGGTGAAGTCTACCCTTTCCTGTATCCGTCGCTTCGGTCCCTGCAATGAAACTCAGCTCGGTGCAAGATCTTAATACGCACCCTCAGGTTGTCCTGGATTTCGGTGAGTGCTGGTTTCTCATCCTGTGTCGCTTCACAAAAAGCGTTCTTCAGCTTCCACAGATCACCTCTTTGGATTGCTGTCTCCTCAGGCGTCGGTTTTCCTTTGGGTGGGTGTTTGATCTGACTGTCAGCTCCTTCTTCCTGAAGCGATCAGCCCCTATGCTCCAGATAATGGAAGACGTGGCCCTGAGCTTCTTCCCCACGTCTCCTGCAATCGCTGCTTCCAGCACCTGGTCCACCTTGTAATCAGCATCTCCCATTCCTTCTTTGCCGTTGCGGCAGGCCAGTTCACTTGCTCTTTCCAGGCATCTCCTGTGCAGGTGTTCTTCACAGGTCGACCTGTGTCCCGAGTGTCTTCGCTCTCCCTTTGGTGCCTTGTCTCCTCTGATACATCAGCAATGCTGTTCTTACCCCCCTCTTCATCACATGCCCGGAGATTCTGGGGACTGTGGTTTGCCTCCAGCCCGGCCTCTCCTCCGTCTCACCAAGTTGCCTTGCTAGCACTTCATCCTTGCCTGGTGTATCATCCAACCCCTCTCGTTTCTGCATATGTTCCCACATCTGCTGACCCGGGATAAATCGCTTAGCTGTTCCATAGGCGATTGTCCGTTATGGGTGGTGATAACAACGGTCTATCCTGTGGGGGGTGATCATCCTCCCCTGCTCTCACCCGACCCCAGGGGTATTTTGTAATATATCTTTCCATAGCAATTAATGATGGGTTCCTTCTCACGAAGAATTTGGTCTTTCGCAAATGTCGGCAGTCTTTCTTAGCTTTCACCCTTTGTCCTCGGTCGCTAACTAATCTTTTCTAGCTGTCACTGGGTCTGCCAGAAAAGGATGTGCAAAATACGATTCGGGTTATTGCAACAGGCTCACCTTTACAGGTACACCCCCCAGCGCCATCTGTGAGCCAGTGGCATCGCTCTCTCCTTCTTTCCCTCCCTGACGACACCTCCCCCCAAACTGGGCCTAAGTTGAGTGGCTTCTGCAGGTTGGGCACCCCCCTTCCTGGATGTTTTGCCAATTTAAGTCCATGACATCTTCAGGGTTAAAAGATTCAGATTAACAAAAACTTTATATTTGTGTTGAGTCCGTTTCAAAACGCTACACAGTACAATTTTCTTCACTGCTGCATCTATTGTGACTACATTATGGCCAAAACACTTGACACTTGTACTAGTTTGCTTGCTTTATGTTTATATATGCTTTTTACAGCCTAATGTCTACTAGTATAGGTATATATTCATGTGTAGGCTGCATCTACATATGCTATAGTTACTAAGCTAGCATTTAGTTACCTAATATTACCTTTTCAGTGTTAATCAAGCATTAGATAACCCAAAATCCTGCTAAATTACATTTTTATTAGATTGGGTATCTTGTTAAAACCCTTGAAATGTCTCTCTCATCTTGGTATGACTAGGAACATTCATATTATTCTACAGTGAGAGTGCATTTTAAAATGCAGACCTTACTGGTTACCTTAAGGCTAGTGGCTTTATGGTTGGCTACTTGTATGTCTGTGCAGGTATGTGGGGGTTCCATGACCGTGACCTAATGCTGAGAAAGTCATTGTACGCACTAATAGACAATGGGCTGGAGAACGAGTCTCTGAAGCGCCGGTGGAGGTGGCAGCAGACGCAACAGAACAAGGAAGTGAGTGTGTTATTGCACAGAGATATTCACATTGGCTCGAAGGACTCCTTTGCACATGACAAACTGTAATATGGACTTTTTGTTTTCTAATTGTAGTGTATTTTCATGGTACTGTGTTTGTCTTCTACTAGTCGGGTCTGGTGTACACAGAGGAGGAGTGGCAGAAGGAGTGGAGCGAGTTGCTGAAGCTGGCCTCCAGCGAGCCCCGTATACACTACAGTACCAATGGCACAAATGGGTAAGCTTTGGCTACAGGACAAGCTGGGACCTGTTATGTTAAGTCAAACCACAGGTGGTCCTTTGTGTACCAAGAATAGGCGAAGAATTCTTCCATAAGAGAAGTGCCTATAGTTTTCCATTTGTTGCTGTTATCTGGCAGGGTTGAGCCATTAGAGGAACCGGTGTATGAGAGTCTGGAGGAGTTCCATGTATTTGTCCTGGCCCACGTGCTAAGGAGACCTATTGTTGTGGTGGCCGACACCATGCTCAGGGACTCAGGAGGAGAGGGTAAGTCTTTAGCTCTCGCTCTCTCTGACACAGACACACACACGCGTACATTCTAGAGATGCGCCAATAACTACTTGGTGGTATCGGTATCGGGCCGATCCTGGGCTCCAGTACCTGGATCGGGTAAGCTAAAATGCATCAGTGACTAAATTTCAAGGGGACCCCTGCCCTCAGCTCTCGGTGTTAACATAGCATGCTCAGCAGGATGGTGTATTCGCAAATGCTCATTCAAATTTGTAGTGTAACTATTTTTGCCTGCACTATAAGTTTGCAAAGACTTGCTTCATTTAGGTAGCTTGCCAGCTGCATCTGGTTTAAAACCAAAAATAATCCCAAGTAGGGGATTTTAAATTATTTTTTGTAACGAGCTGTTCCTTGACTGCATTCGCTAAAACTGCATATGGGTGTGGAGTGGGTAATCCCCCGCCCCATCGCACGCTGCACAGTTAGGCAGGCAGTGGACGATTTGGAAAATTTTAACATATCGCCCAACCCTAAGTGGTACTAGTATTGGTCACCAACATATATTTTTTTTATTGGTGCATCTCTCGTACATTCAGCACCGTAATGCTAGCTACAGAAGGTTACTTGTGATGATCGTTAAAGAGGCTGCCACATGATGGGGTTTGTCTTTTCATACGAGTTAAACAAAGCTTACTGATTTACCTTTTTACACTCCGCTTTCTCAGCTAGTCATAATGATGAAATCATTGATTATAACGGTCTAATTGCAGCCTCATGCCTTCCTAGCCTTTGCTCCCATTCCATTTGGGGGCATCTACCTACCACTGGAGGTGTCAGCTGGCAAGTGCCACCGCTCGCCTTTGGTTCTGGCTTACGACCAGGCCCACTTCTCTGCTCTCGTATCAATGGAGCAGAAAGATGGTTGCAAAGAGCAAGGTAAATACCGTCCTAGGTGACCTTGAGTGTCTTGAAAGGCGCCCTCAAATCAAATGTTTTATTATTACCTGTACTCAGCTTCTTTACTGACCTGTTACTTTAGACACACCCAATACCACTTAGTAGTTTGCTTGCACTTGAAGGTTTTATGCGTCACATTAAAGCATCACATATTTTATATTTCTTTACAGTTGTGATCCCACTCACTGACTCGGAACATAAGATGCTTCCCATACACTTTGCCGTAGACCCTGGGAAGGACTGGGAGTGGGGCAAGGATGACTCAGACAATGTGATGTTGGCCAGGTATGGTCCCAGGCCATTACTAAGTCATGTTGCAACTAGATCCTGTTGGTTGTGCTCACCGAATACGATGCCTTAGCCCCCACACTGGCTGGTCCTATGGGACCTGTGTGAATGCTTAGGGATTGACCTCCAGATTAGAATCAGATTAGGGAGAGCGAGATTATCACTAACTTCATATTATGATTATAACGCAGTCAGAAGACGAGAATAGTAACAGAATATAAACAAAATAATGTTTATCGGTGTTGTTCTGTTGTATACAGTCTTTTTTTTGTTTGGAATAATGTTATTCCAGAATTGATTGCATAGTTTACCAAGTTTTTGTAGTGCATATACATCTTATGTCCACAGAGAACATGGTAGCTCTGTGAAAATGGTAAAACCGCTCTGGGACAAATAGTTGTGTCCACCCTACAACAGTCACTAAAGAAATAAACTAAACAATATGGTTGGGATAACTTTGAGAGATTAGTTTATTTGACTTTATTTTACAATCACAATTGTGTTCGGTTTAGTTCAATGTTTGTTTTAGGTGTGAATTCTTGGAAAATACATATTATATTTCCAGTTATTGTTATTTTTATGGTGCCTGATGCGGAAGAGCCTTCATGCAGCTAATCGCACATCGGTTTGACTTTGACAAATGTTTTTGACATTTATTATGATAGGATGGACAGACGTTTTATAAAACTCTTTAAAGATGAGCCTTGTCATGCACTACTTACTCACCATAAAAATAACATTATTCTTTTGCAGTTTGTTCAGGATTGCAATATGTTGCTTGTTTAGGAGACCTGCTATGATTGGAGCCCCCGGGAAAAATTGCTTATATTGCCTAAACTATGAACCTTTCTCTCTCTGTCTTTCTCTCAGTGTGACCCTGTCGCTGGAGGCAAAGCTCCAAATGCTCCACAGTTACATGACCGTCAATTGGCTGCCTTTGCCTTGCGAGGTACAGGTGACACCCATGCAGTACAAGCATGCAATACACAAGTAATATTGGACCCTTTTAATACGATATGTTGATTATCAACAAATAAATTAAGCTTGTTAACCCTCTGAGATCGACGGACGCGAGCACACACATCAGTCACCCTCAACCAAATTCTTCATAAAAAACAAACTATTGGGTTTAGATACAATTAGTTTTTTTATTTTAAACTGGAGGCCTGTAGTTTAATTGAAGACCATTTTGGTCGATGTAAGTTGTTCACATACTTTTCCACAGATCTACAAAGATAGGGAACATTCGTTGTGAGTAGCCTATTCATAGGTTGCGTTGCCCTCGCTCTATACAATCTATTGATCTATTGTTATTTTCGCTGGGTTTGATGACGTCGTTAGATAGTATAGGTCATGTGATTTAAAGTTCCGAGTGTTTACTCCAAAGAATTACGAAGATAATCATTCGACAATTGACACAGCCTTTATGTCAATGAAGATAAACACTGTCCATTGGCATCATGTCATATTGGATCATACAGCGGATAAGAGGCGCAACACAACTGTACTTTTAACTTTTACACGAAGTATGGCTAGAAGAAGAGACGCTCACTCGATAAGAAGCCATTGAGAGGATATTTCAAAGCGACGAGGGAGAGGACAGCGCGTAATTTCCAGACAGCCGCTCCAGCCAAGAACCCCAAGATGTTGACTATTTTAGAAAAGGAATAGATCCATTTGAGGACAAGTAAGTAGTTTCAAATTGTAATAATATTTGGATGCACGTGAATAATTGCCAATGTTTTAATGATTGGAATATTGCGCGTGCCGTAGCACACTCTATCTTGGCATAATTTTATCATCTCAATATCATCACAAGAGTCCATGATATTGAGAAATAGCCATGGTAATTAGTTACTATTTTCCAAATTATACTAGTTTACTATTTCATTTGAATTATCATATGCAATTGATGTTTTGTAATAACCAACATTGTTTCTTGTTTATAGTGTAAATGTGGGGGGAGGGACTGGTTGCATAGGTGAATGTCTAGTTGTCGGGTGTGAAAGTTAGGCTGAATAGGGGTAGGATGTAAAATGCAAATCTTGCCTGACAAAAGTGTGTGGGTCTGTGTTCAGGCACTCTGCATGTAGTTTGATTGCCTTACAAATGTTGTAACTGAATTGCTATTGCTGTTGTTATTGTTGTAACACATTTTTTTATTTTATTTGAATAGTGTTGATGATGAACAGAGTGCAGCAAAGCCTGCAATTCCTGTAAATCAGCAAGCACCCTCCAGCACCGAACCGGCAGGCACCTCTGCACATACTCCTGTCCAGTAGCCCAGCAATTGCCAACGTCTTCCCACTTTCTGGACATTGCTGTCACCAATTAATTCATCCTCCACAAAGTAGTACGTGCAAAAACATGTCACATCAGGTCTTTGTTGAGCTGCTCACTGCTGTACTTTGTGGGGTACTATTGGATAACACCCCAGCAGAGAGTCAATATGGACACACTCCTGTGGCCATTGTTCCAGCCAATGTACATTCAAATAGGGCACCAGTAGGCCACAGCAAGAGCAAACTGCAATAAACACACTCCATGACAGTGTAAGGAATGTCAGAACCCTTTGCGTGAGATACTTAATAGAAATTGCCACATATCACAGTCAGGGATCTTTCGACCACAAGATTTCCTTTTTTAGGGCAGTAGAACATTTAGACTGTAAAAACGAGTATGAACAATGGTCACCATATTGTAAATAGTTTAGTGGGAAAGTGATTTAAAAGATCCCATACACTTCCCTACAATGCCAAACACCAGTGGCTACATCATAACTGAATTTTAACTTTACTTTCATGCTTTTTTGCTTTTTTTTCCTAATAAAACTGAAGAAATTCAATGGCCGTTTCAGTGTCGCACTTTATTAGCCTCCACTACACTGAATCTGGGGATATGTGTTACTTCACTGTACTACCAGAAATTACTACAATATTGGTTAAGATATAAAGATATCAAAAACGGCAATAAAAGACCCTAAGTCTCAGAGGGTTAACAAAAAACACAACTGGTGACGGCGAAAAACAAGGCGAATTATGACCCATTTGGTGTTCTATAGAAGTAGCAAAAGTCACGTGTAAAAACATATCCAATTGAGAGGCCTGCGTGAGTGCTTGTCTGTATTTCCAGCTCTTGCAGCAAAATACTTAGACTTGCTTGCCATTAATATCCATGTACATATTTAAAGATTTGTCTACACATTTACAGTTCAACGCACGCATTCACAGTTCACAGATGTCTACAAATATACAAATCTCAATACAATGGCAAATCTGAATACAGACGGATATTTTTTATACACACTTACAAACCTGAGTACTCACGCACGGATTCGGAACACACATTTGCAGATCCCTGTATACATTCGCAAGTCTCAGTACACATTTGTCAATCTGATTACACACGTACGGATTGAGATACAGATACACAACTCTCCACTCACATTTGCAAATTTCTTTGCTACAGTTTCTGAGGGGTTACACAATCAGAGGGGAGGCTAAACTCGCCGCTGGCTCCCTTCTTGGCTCTCCATATTTTCAGGGGCGCTCCGCAAATTTGGCAATTTTAACTATGAAAATGATTGTCATCACAGAAATTACATTAATAGATGAAGATAATAATCTTAATATTTTTTTTATTTTTTTATTTAGTTTTAGTTATCTTCGTAATATTTTCATTAGAGAAGGCCAGGCTATGACCGGTAAGGCTCTGCGTCCTCTGCCTCCCCTGACCGCACGTCACTGATCGGCAGGGTAGTATGTTTGTGTCAGGTTGAGAAAGAAAAAACTTACACTGCAGTAGGAACTCATCTACATATCCAAGGTGCAAGGTTTCAAACTGTGGGAACTCCAGTTCAGCCATTTTGAGGGCTGAGAACACTCCATCTTTGGTGAGAGACGGCTGAATACGCACCTCATGTAACCTGTTTATACATTCAACACAAACATTTCGGTCAATATTGGCAATCTAGGGATCACATTGATTATAAAAGGTAGTGGATAAACTGAACTTCTAGTTTCAGTGTTAACATTGCATGGAGAGAACTTTTTGACTGAGTGAGAATGGGTCTGCAAGCAGCATTGACAAGGTACATAAAGTTGTGCATAGCTTCGTGTGTAGAGGTTGAAATGGGAAGAGTAAATTTTGATGGTGTTTGTGTCAAGAGAAGCAGTATTGTTAAAGTGCAAAGCTATTTCTGTAGTGGCCGATTCAATACAAAAAATCTAGTCTTTCTATGTTTACCTGCGAGCAGCAGTGATTATGAGGTAGCCTAGATCTACCTCTAGAGCATTCTTACATGCTCCGAACACGATGGTGTGCAAATTCCGGAACCCTCCTGGAACACACATTAAGATGAATTGAAAATAGAAACAAATGATTAGTCAGCGCAAAATAATCATGTAGAAAAAAACAAATTAAACAGCAATTGTCGCAACATAAATTACAAGCTGTTTGCCCGGACATTGATTAATAGAATAATTTTCAATAGTTTTGAAAAACTATTTTTCCAGATTTTTTTTTTTTTACCTTGCAGTCTCAAACGTTGTTCATTTTAATAAATTGTGTGTTTTGTTGAACACATAATATGTATATTTCAGTGGTTTTGTCTTATTTATTTTCAGAAACATTCTTAATTTACTAACACTGTTAGCCATAAAGAGTAAGAAGGACTGGTGGTCTGAAAAGTATCATAAGGATAACACTCTAAATTGTTGTATTCTTTCTGCCGTTTTGACAATGATCACTAGAATGGTCATACTTTTTCTTACAATAAACGAAATATATAATTTTATTGATATTCCAAATTACACAGGAAATTGTGAACATTTCATATGCTATAATTTTTTCTCGATCTTGTATATAAAATGGTGATAATTTGAGGTATGTATGGCGAACAAATAATATTTTTATTGAAATTGGTGTGCAAAAGCTTTCGGAGACAGAATGATTACCCTAAAATAATCATATTTATCTATATAAATTGAAAGAGCTAGATCATTTCAATATGGTGTATAAACCTTAAATGTGTGATGTAATGTGAAAACACAACAAAGATATATGCATCGCAAGTCAATATACTCAGGCTGGAAAGAGTTAAGTAAAGTCCTAGAATAAAAAACATTTTCAATGAAGAATCTCAATTGACAGGCTTAATCTATGTCCGGGAAACTGGCCCCTTGAGTGCAGACACACAGGCCTATGCAAAAGTCCACTCTTTCATTTGTTTCACTTCCAGTTCAAACGGCAATTAAGATATTGTTTTTTCTGTTAGAAAAAAAGCAAGAAACAAAAGCAAAATTTAACAGAAGCATTCAACAAAAAACGAAAATGAGTGAAAAAAAACTGCAATTTCCCCAAACTCTAAACCGTGATAAAATAACTGAACTATAGGTCTGGAGGGGTCATAGTAATCACCCAAAACAACACAAAGGTACCCAAAACAACACAGTACAGATACCCAAAACAACCTAATAGTACCCAAAACATCCCAGAACAGATACCCAAAACAACCCAATAGTACCTAAAACAACCACAAACAACCCAAAACATGCCAGTACAGATACTCAAAACACCTCAAAAGTACCCAAAACATGCCGGTAAAGATACCCAAAACAACCCAAAAATACCCAAGTGATTGTAAACACTTGGTCAAATGTTAATTTGTATGCTTTATGGTTTCTATTTTTTTTTCTATGAATGTTCTCTGCTGCCCTTCACAAAAGAATTACGAGCTGAATGCCAACTATACCACTCCAGAGGGATCAGTCCTGACGGTCGTAAACAATTAATGGTAACATGAGCTGTCAGTCAGTGGATCGCTAATTCCAACACCTAAATCATTCCAACATTTATTTGCTAAAACAAAAACAAGCTTTACATAATTGATTTTGATTTGCCGGGTTGGCTACTTAAACAACTTTTTTCAGTAGGACTTGCTTTGAATGTAACGCGCTGAGCCCTTGCTGCTCTTATCTGCCTGTATACCTGTATGTAAGCCTGTATGGACAGGGAAACTACAGGGTTAGGAGGGAATTCAAGGGAATTGAGGTCCCAAAGGCAATACAGTACAACAAAAGTCCAGCAGAAAAAGAAGTCACTTTCCAAACGTTCTTAAAAATAAAGCTTCCAGCATCCCATCTGTCTCTCAGCTTGCAAAAAAACCTGGGCTGATAAGAGCAGCAAGGGCTCAGAGCATTAAATACAAAAGGATGAAGAAAGTTGTTCAAATAGCCAACCTGGTAAACCAAATCGTTTATTAGGGGTCCAAGCAGAGAAGCTGCGGGAACTCTATTGTTCTTGTAAGTATTACTATTATTAAGGGTCCTAGCCCTAAGGGAGTAGACCCTTATAGTAATTGTACCGGTTTACTCTTCCCTATTAATATAAAGGTCCCTAGCCTGAAAGGCGTAGAACCTTATAGTGATTGTATGCTTTATTATACTTCTCTATTATTAAGGATCCTAGCCCGAAGGGGGTAGACCCTTATAGTTATTGTACCGGTTTATTCTTCCCTATTATTATTATTATTATTATTATTATTATTATTATTATTATTAATAATGTTTTCCTCCGTTGGCGCAAATTCCCGTGAGATGGTATACGCTACAAACTTGAAACTTTGCACACGGGTCTGTACCGGTAACCGCTACTCCCAAACCAAAGATGACCCAAAGTGGCCTGATGGTGGCGCTATAACAAGTGACACAGATTTTCACACTTTGAAAGTCCACATCTCCTACACCATATGACTTAGACGCACCACATTTGTGTCATAGGTCCATCTCCACATGGTGAACAAAAAAGCCTCGGACCCCCAAGGTCCGTCTGGGTAGATTTTCCGCCATTTTGAATTTTGTGAAAAACACTTAAATTAATAGAACTTTTGATCTGTGTGTCCAATCTGCACCAAACGTGGTGTGTAGCATGAATGTACCATGACATGTAAATGTATAAACAGACCTATCGGCCAAAGCATGTGACTTTTATAAGCCAATGAACTTCGTAGAGGGCGTGGCTTTCCACATTAATAATTATAACTCCGTCACACTCAGTCCAATCCTCACGAAAGTTGATACACTGCCTCTATAGGCTTCATTCATTATGTATACCAAGCCATTCTCACGTATGCCTTTAGGGGGCGCTATAAATGCCAAATATTTAGATCTCTTGATGTGAATGGCAAAATAGCATGAAACTTCATACATAAGGTCAAGAGTAGAGTCTAAGTCAACAACTAAAAGATGATTATGATTGGACCAATGGTTGGCCTTGTGGGCGTTGCTTATCACATAAATGCCTTAGTAACTTAGTAAAACTCGGTCCAATCCGCATGAAATTCCTCGCACTGCTTCTTGAGGCTTATTTGGTCACATCCGCAAATCCATTATCACATCTGCTTTGAAAGGCCACATCTCCAACACAATATGACCTAGAGTAACCAAATTCAGTTCCTAGGTCAATCTCCCTTTGATGAACAAAAAAGCCTCGGACCACAGAATTTTGTGAAAAACACTTAAATTAATAGAACTTTTGATCCGTTTTTCCAATTAACACCAAACTTGGTATGTAGCATCAATGGACTATGATATGTAAATGCTGTATAGAGCAAACCGACCGACCAAAGCATGTGACGGCTATAAGCCAATGAAATGTTAAGAAGGCGTGGCCTGTCACTTAATTCTTTATAACTGTCCAACTCAGTACAAAACTAAAGAGCCTTCTTACACTGCCTCTAGAGGCTTGTCTGGTCACTTCAGCAAAGCTGTTTTCACATCCAACATATGGGGGAGCAATAAACACCACAAGTTTATCAGAAAAATCCCAGTGGCATTGTAAAAGGTTGTCGAATCATATTTACATATTGTGTAGATACTTGTTGTGATTCTGTCAATCTCTCTTCCTTACTAAACTTCCAGTTTGCCTTAGACAACCCCTTGACCAGCTCCATGTTTTTACAATTTCAAGACTTTGCAGACCGCTAGGAACCGTCAGACGCTGGCAGCAGCTCTAATTATTATTATTAGTGTGCCCACTGAAAGTGGCACACTCTTGTTCTTTCTAATTTTTTTTCCCGTACGTTTTTCCGTTGTCCGTACCTCAATAACCGTACATGCCACACATACGGTTCATACATCAAAACGTGCGTCCTGATCCGTAGGTGTGTGCTTTTTATACTGTGACATCATAATATGCAACATATTAATATGATATTTAATAAACAGCTAAAAATGGCCTTTTTTTCACACTTTTTCACCCGTTTTCGGTTGCTCTCGCAGAGCTCAGCAACCATATATGCCACACATACGGTTCACATATCCACAGGTGCGTCTTGGTACGCAAATTTATGCTTTTTTAAAATTACTCATTTATAGTTTAGACATTTTTAATTAGTCTTAATTAACATACTTTTTTTTAGGT